>CATIWF010093738.1:0-26225 GCA_949630135.1 Balakata baccata | reverse complement strand
CTAAAACTTTGAACACTATCAAAACAACACTTAACAAAGATGTTAGTAACAATTAATTTGATTGTCAAGATTAAAATTGAGGGCAATCACCCTACGGTTAACAATCTATATGTTAACTCTAAACATCTCATGCTTACAGATTATGAGATCTACTGCTTGATCCAATCATGGAGTATAACATGTGCTAGTCTATTCGGATTAATAATATCTTGTCTTATTAATCCTATGACTTGGGATAATTTAGACACTAACACAATTATACATGTTAAGAATCTCATTATCATGATCTCATCATGATTTCTTTCATGCTATGTTATGTATCAAGGTCTTTTATTAATCAGTTTAAAATCGGCATCAATTCATATGCATATGAATACCAACATAATGAAAGAATGCCAATATTAATGTGTACATTTAGTTCCTAAGGCGATTGCCTTTAGGGCACATTTCTAACACCAATTGGGGGTCATGATGTGTTGCTATACATGACTTATGACTTGTGCAAATTATGTGATAATTTAAGTGGCCAATATAGCTAGGAACCTATGGGTTACACTTGTAGAAGAGAGCGATGAAAGAATAGAATGGAATTGGATTTGATTCCATTTAAGGAGAGAAAATTTTGGTTCGAAAAATACCCAAAATACGAAAATGCTCCAGATAAGGTCAGGGAACATTGTGAGGTTGAACTAGCGGTACAGAATTGCTTGCAGGTGGGTCTATGCACTCGTGGGCTGTAGAGCCGGCCGGATGCACAACTGGACTGCTCATTGGCCCCATGTGTAACACCCTAGATATAACATCCTTAATAACATATCTGATACACAAAGTATCTATATGGACATATCTAAAAACTAACTATTTATATACATTATTTGTAAGTTATACAATGAAGTGCCCTTGAACATATACATAACGCATAGTTTGTTCAATAGTATGTTTGATATTTTATAAAAGAAAAACAACATTTACAAACAAGTACAAATTATATATGTAATGCTCATCCAAAATGCTCGTGATATAAACTTATCACTGGCCCACTAAGGATGCCTAATGATATGCAATTGTTCACTCAAAATGTCTTTAGTCTATTTCTGAAAAATAGATGCAACATAATGAGCTTGCTACTCAATAAATGGTATCTAGCATATCAATATACAAATATAAACCCACCTAATATTAATTTATATAACACAATTAAATCAATCATGCTGCTTTTATAACTTTTAGTAATGTTGTAGATAAATTTACAAATTATTACAATCAAACTAAGATCATATAGACATGAATCGATTCAGTAACATCCATTTAACAATTAAGCATAGTCGATTGTTTCCACAAAATTCTCAGTTCTATCACAAATGCACATTTCTCACCTTCCACCCAGCTTATTCTCACTAACTATATAATATTTATTTCTAATTTCTCACAAAATTATTGGCATGCCAATTATCCACCCGGCTCATAATTCAAGCCTCACACAAAAATCCACCCGTCTCATCACCGTCACAAAGTCTAACCTTTCCACACTACTACAAATTCAATCACATATCACATTCATATATTTATTCACATCACTATATTATCAATATTACAGTTTCAACATAGATATTTAATAATAAAATAGAGCAAATACAAGTATATAAATATACTAGCTATCACTTGGAATTTGCAAAATTTCAAACTAATGTTGTTCTGGGTTTTCCTTTTCTTATTCTCCTTCCCTTGGATACCCTATTTCATTTTTATTGTCAGATTAAATCTATCCATGTATCATCAGTCACAAATGTTAAGTTTTCTCCACAATTTAGTCACATAGGCACCCATAAAAATATTAGTACCAATATTCTACAACATAAGAAAGTGGATTGCCTATGTTAAAATAAGAACAACTTTAATATACTAACTTCAAAATGCTCTCAAACATAAATGACAAATCATTTGAGTATGGAATTCATATTATAGATTCTTCAATGTGTCTAATTTCATTCCCGATAGGAATATTGCAAATTGGAATTATGTTGAATTAATTATTGAAAGGTCAAATAGACCCTGTAGACTACACAATAAAATGTTTGCTTCTTATTAATGCCCAATATGATCGAATTAGCTTCTAAACAAACTAAACATTTGTAGATAAAATCTATAGGTTTCTATAAAATCAATAATTACACTCTTTGAATTTATATAGCTTGAGATATTCAAAAATTACATAAGCAAAAGATGCATAGGATTTTCTAGCGGTAATCCTGCATAGGTGGCTATAGCAACAAATGTATGCATCAATATGATGGCATAAACAATAGAATCAAGCTCTAGTCAAAACAAAAAATTTTACAAGAAATCTATATGTTTTCATGGAATCAAATCGAATGTAATTTGGAGTTGTATAATTCAAGATAATGAAGAAAAACAAAAGCTTCCATGCATGAAAGTTTGATAACTATCCAACAAACATAGTATACTTTTAAACTAATCATACTTGACATTTCTTTGATGAATTTCACCCTATTCCACACTTAGTTAAACCTTAATTTTGTAAGTTATTCAGTAGATAGAGTTTTTCCCAAATCCCTTTAAACCCTAAGGGAAAATAAGAACGATTCAAACAATACACTTGCCAAATTCAGCTTGTAATCACTTGTATGGGTTTGGTTCTTGAACTCCTATGGATTGATTCTTGGTGTGCCCCAACATTATCTCTCTTTCCTTTTTCCTCTCTTGAGACCACTTTTCTATTGTTCTTATCCTCTAGATTCATGCCCCCTTATCCCTTAATGATAGAACCTTCTTTTTTTTTTTCAAGACAATTTCACCTCCTTCTTAACTATTCCTCTTGCCACCTCATGCTTCTTTCTACAACTCCCCTAATGTGTTTTATTTGGTTAATTTAATGTCTTAATAATCCATTTCAGCCATGGTTTTATTCCCTAACTAAAATTCCAAATTTGTCCTTCCCACATTCCCTATTTCCAAGTTCATCCTACTTTAGTACAAACATCTATCTTTGATTCATTAGAATTCTAATAACAATATATATATATATATACACACACACACACAAACACAAATTGCTTGATATTCATTCAATAATATAACACACCAAAATGACATTTTCAATGCTTCATCATGCATTTTATTCTAATCAAAATATTCATGCAAATGATATCAAGAAATATTCAAATTGAATTCAAAGTTTCTATGTAAATACAAATGCATATGCATGTAGAAATATAGGTGTAACAGTTCTCCCCTCCTTAGAAAATTTTGTTCCCAAAATTTAATAACATACCATGGTCTCGAAACAAATGTGGATATTCTGTTTCATATGCTCTTCTATCTCACAAGTTGCTTCCTTTGGTGAGTGGCAGCTCCATTTAAACTTTCCCATGGGAATTTCTTTTTCCCTTAGTTGTTTAACTCTTCGATCCAAAATAGAAACTTTCCCATGGGAATTTCTTTTTCCCTTAGTTGTTTAACTCTTCGATCCAAAATTTCTATTGGCTTTTTCTGATAAGTTAACTTTTCTATAATCTCTATCTTTGGCTCATGTACTATATGTCTAGGATCTGATATGTTCCACCTCAATATTGAAACATGGAAAACATCATGAATAGCAGATAATTCTACTGGTAAATCTAATTTGTATGCCAATGGACCAACCCTTTTTGTAATCTCATAAGGCCCAATGTACCTTGGACTCAATTTTCCTTATTTACCAAACCTTAGGATTCCTTTCCATGGAGATACCCGTAGGAAGACTTTATCACCTGCAACATATTCCATTTCCCTTCGATGCTTAACTGCATAACTCTTTGGTCTATCAGCCTTCAAACATTGCTTTAGTGTTTGAATTTATCCACTGTTTCTGTAATACCCTCCCATATAGCATACTTAACTGCCACACGAGGGAGTGCTACCATATATATAATCTATTGATTTTAAACGTAAAGCATTACATTCATATGATCAACATATAAATAAACAATATGTGTCCATACTTATATAAAACTCCATGACCATAAAGTTTGTAACCAAGGGCTAAACTCACCCAAATAAAACATCCATGAAAAACTTAATACAATAATCCCTTCCTAAAACAAAAGGACCAAAATCCCAAAATGCACGGATAAGTAAAATACATAAAGTATAAGTTGACTCTAATTCTGATCGCTCTAACTAGCTTACCTTCTTCTTATCAACTCTTCCTACAGCTCCAGACCTATGTGCAAGAAACCCACACGCTAAGCTATCCAAGCTTAGTAGTACATATAATCATATAAATTCTATCATGCATCTTGTAAAATTTGTAACAAGCAAATTATAGTATATCGCATGTTCTCATATTCCAATACATCATATCATATTCACATGATTATGCCAAACAATTTATAGCATTACATTATCATACCTGGTAAGCAGAAGCCTTTACCTGAAATTATAAATCATTGTAAAGCAGCCTTTCCTTTTTCCCATTTATTCATTACATTTGCCTAATTACTTTATACTATACTACTGGATACGAGTTGTGAATAAGGGTGCTCTCAGAGTTGAAGCCATCCTAACCACCTTATCATAACTATCTGCATCTGAACCTGAGTCAAGAGCGCTCTCGGAGCTGAAGCCACCTTGCTCGATAAAAATGTATAAAAATCCTATGGTACCATAACCACCCTTAATAGTGCACCAACTATCCTATAGTCAATCCTAGTACGAGTAAGGGCATTTTAGTCATTTTCACTTTATTCGCATGAATAATATCCCATGTTCATAAGATAGTATTTCCATGATATTCGCATATCCACTTATCACATATTACTATTCATATCACCATATATATGTCCATTTAAATCATGTCATGCAATAGCACATAGTACATCGTACCATAATCAACACATCTATGTTTTTATCATATTACTTCATAATAGGTTAGGCATATGTATTCCATATCATCAAAACTAGCATCATAACCCTTTATACAAGCAATTCTGCATCTTAGCACGCTACGGCTGCCATTTTAGCATTAGTGCCGCTAACCTGGTCCATCAGTAGTTGTGCAAGCCTGGGGTCGTGTGAGTCCCAACCGGGGCTCCCCTTTCCCGATAGGGAAAGGCTCGACTTCAGTAATGTGATACTCTATTTCCACATGCTACCCTAAATCTCTTGATTTTCATGCACAACACAAGTTTCCATAACACTATAGACTATAGAAATAGACCATATTGTCCTTTTAAACATGCCATAAACCATTAATTCCATAATATGGCAATAATTCATGGAAACATGAATAATCAAATGTCTTAAATCCATATAATCAATACCAATTCATATAGATCATAACACATGGCATTTAGCAAATACAAAACATATAATATACCTAGATACTAGCAAACATACAGCCAAAAAGTGAATATACATGATTATATGTATAAACCTATAACAATAGAGCCGAAATCTTCACTATCAATGTCTCTCACAGGTTTTGATGTCTATTTCCTTCTTCTGCCTCATTCCCTAGCGTCAGACATATAAGTCAAAGGTCACAATCATTCAATACCTTCTGTTTATAAGGAATCACACTAAGAAATTGGGAAAACCCTAATTTAATGTGATTACAACCATTAAAACAATGCTGAGGCTGTTAAACTATCATTAAACTTACTGAATCACATATGGGAGTCAAGAATAGCGATGAACAATCTGATTCTGCAGGTTGTTTAGCACAAGTCTCGTGTTCTTGATGAAAAACACCAAAAACCCTAATTAATCCTTGATAAAATAATCCCAATTGTGTTTTGAAATGTTAACTCTAAGGGGAATTGATGGAGAGTGAATGGGAGAGTTTATGGAGTGTCTTGGGTGTGTAGATGTTAGCTGGTTTTTGATTTGTGCGGAGTAGGCTGCAAAAACACATATTTATATTGTGCAGACAAGAAAC
This sequence comes from Balakata baccata, assembly GCA_949630135.1. Lineage (NCBI taxonomy): Eukaryota > Viridiplantae > Streptophyta > Magnoliopsida > Malpighiales > Euphorbiaceae > Balakata > Balakata baccata. The sequence continues at coordinate 20,287 of CATIWF010093738.1, read as the reverse complement.
GAGTTCCGACAGGGAAAACTAGTTTCCCGAGTGTTAGAGATATGCCCAAAAGGCAATCGCCTCAGACACTTAGTGTACACATTCATAAAGGCATTCATTCATTATATTAATATTCATTTGCATATGAATTCATATAGATCTTAAACTGATTAATGAAAGTCCATGATATGAAACATAGCATAAAGGAAATCATGATGGGATCATGATAATGAGATTTCTATCATGTGTAATTATGTTAGTATCTAAATTATCCCTAGTCATAGGATCAACAAGATGTGATATTGTTGATCCGGATAGACTAGCACATGTTATACTCCTTAATTGGATCAAGTAGTAGATCTCATAAGTTGTGAACATGAGATGTTCAAAGTTAACATGTGGATGCTTACTAAGACTAGTCAAGTGCATTAGATGACCTACTATGAGATGAGCATAAGTATTATCTATTCAAATGTCAATGATAGTCTCATCATAGTAGTGGGGCAAGTATCCTTATACTTGAGGTACTCAAGGATATCTAGGATACAGATTATGTGCTTTGACTCCATTCCTTGTTGCCTTATAGAGGTCGCTTATAATGTGGTGATTGGATATGGCTTGATGTGTTCGAAGGTAATTGGGTAGCCAATAGAGGATTCATTGCTCCTGATATAGGGAGAATATACCCACGGCCTCTTGTCGGGATCTTTATTCGGGAATCTTTGGCCAGAGTGGAAATGTCTTGAAGATGGTCTTCAGTAATATTCTAATAGTGTAATGAGTCCCAAGGACAAGATCTAACATCACTTGGGCTAGATGTGTCATAGTTAGTCTAGCAGGAGTTGACATATTGTCCATACTCTGAACCGAGTGGGGTATAGAATGCTGAAAGCATAAATTGCATAGAAATTGTCTATGGAAAGGTTTGTAGTCAAACCACAGACTTTCCAGTCAATTGGGGTTCATGATGTGTTGCTAGATATTGCTTATGACTTATTTAAATTATTTGATAATTTAAGTGGCCAACATAACCAGGAACCTAATAGGTCACACGCTTTGAAAATGTAAAAATTGAGTAAAATGGCTTTAGGTGGGATCCAAAATAAAAGAGAATTATTTTGAGTTAGATCGCAATAAGATTGTAGGAAAAAATCGCTTGGGGGAGTTAATGGGCCAGTATGGGCCCGCTAGCCTAGTAGGCCTGGCCAGGCCCAGGCGAGCTACTACATGCGTTGCCCGGATATGCTATTTAATTGGCCAATTCGTCATTATTTTCACACAACTCTTCATATTCTCCTCTCTTTAATTTTGATCTAATTTTCTGATTTTCTTTAGAATCTAAAAGACCACAAAAGATGGAAAATAGACAAAAAAAAAATTTTTTGAGAAAAGAAAAATTTTTGGAGACAACAAGAAAAATTAAAAAGTTTAATTTTTTTCTCTCAAAAGAACATACATCATTGCTAGTATTTTGAGGTATGTTCAAGCCGTCTCCCTAGTGGTTTCATCCTCTTATCTTCGCATGGATATTGTCAGAGACAATCCAAGATTAGATTATTGTAGTTTGCTATAACCAAACAATGAGAAAAGTTGAAGAAAAATCAAAAAATTATAAAAGGTATAATTTCTGAATTTTTCACTGTTAAATTAGTTTTAACTGGCACAAATAGAATCCTTTGATTCAAGTTTTAATGGGCACAAATAGAATCTGATCATGAGATGATTATATTGACTTGAAAATGGTTTGAATATGATTAAAATAATTAATTTCGAATTTATTATAAAATTGCTGAAAATTGTATTGTTGATGAATATGTGATGTTTTTTATATTAATTATTGGGGTTGTTCATATTTTTCTTGTAATTTGATTATGGAAAAATTATTTAGGCACATTGAGTATGTGTTTAAGCTTTTGGAAGTATTCAATAATTAATTAAAATTTTTTTAATTAATTTTTCAAATAAACACTGAAACAGGGTTGTTTTGGATACCGGACGGGACTGTTTTGTTTGAATTTTTTAGTATATGAATATTTCTTTTCCAGCACCTTGAAATATTTTTTATGTGATTGAAAATATGTTATTTTAATGTTAGATGCATGCCAAAATCAATTTTCTTGAATTTAAATTTCCAAATTAATTCTAGACAGTAAATGAGTTGTTTTGAGCGTCTTATGTGTGGGTTTGTTTGTCTTAATGATTTTTACTTGTGCCAAAATTATTTTGATCGACTTGAGCTGACCTAAAGATGCTTAGAAAGATTATTTGAAGTTCTAAAAATTTTGGAAATTTTTGAAAATTAATTTGAGTTGAGCAAATGACATATCTAGTATGACTATAAAGTGTTATGTATGTTAAAATTAAATTGTTTAATTTTTGATATCATAATAATTTGATTTTAAGGTGAATTAATTTTGAATTAATTCTAGAAATATGGAATTTAATTTAATTTTATTAATTATTAAATTGACCGAAACAATAAAAGTAGGTAATTTCGGTTAAGTGTTGAATCGACTTTCAAATTTGCAATCCAAAATCAACACTACTTATTTTATTTTAATTTGATATATTAGAAAATGCATGCTAGGGGTGTATGGAAAGGTATGATGGATGATTATGGACTTATGCCCGATGTGATTGAGCATGCATGAATTTTGTTTTATGGTAAATAGGACATACGTGTTCTTGCCTATCTCTTCTTTTTCATGTATTTTTTTCTCATCTTACTACCCTCAAATGTAAATTAAGGTTTTCTATTTTTGAAATATGTAATTAGATTACTTAGGATTAGGATAGAATAGAATAGAGATGCAAAGGAGCAAGAAGCAAAGGAGATGGTGCCATAAATAAGAAGACTTAGAAGTAGGAATTTGATTTCTATTTTTAGGTTGTAATTCATGCATATACCTAGTTGAGACCTAATCAATCTCTTTATGGCTCAAGAGATTGATTTTAGTATGTGCATAATCATGCCATATAGTTAATGTAACTATCTTTATATATCTATGTGATGAATGTATGATATATAAAAGCAATACAATAATAACATGATGAGACAACATTAACAAAATCTCTCACAAAATAAATAATTATGTCTTATGCCTTCCATTAATAAGAGGACAACCAAAGTTCTTCTAGAGTTAGAGTTGTTGAGTTGCCTCAAGCTCACTCTATAAGAATATGTTCGAACCATTGAAATTAGATTTCATGATTAATGGGTTGGACTTAACCAATATCATTGATTTGTTGGATTTGCACCAAGGTCAACGACTATTGGAGGCAAAGTTGGGTAAGTGTACATGAGATGTTCACATATCAAGAGTTGATAGCCCAATATGTGTGCACACATCAATTAGTTGATAGCACAAGATTCGATAGTTGCATGGATATGCAATTGGTATGGATCAAATACCAACCAACTAAACTAAGGATGGTTTCTTGAGTTGCCTGAAGGTCATTTTTAGCAAATTGGTTATAGACCCACTAGGTGGACTTACATATAAGTTCTCTCAGATCCATAATGAGGGCTATGGGTTCACAATAAAATACTAGGATCCATGATGCATTTTATTAAAGACCTAATATCATGCATTCATTCATGTACACACTTCTACAATCTTGATCCTTACATCTAGGTTATTAGAATCATATTATTCAATGTGAATCAAAGCGTAATCATGAGTCATACATTTTGACTAACATAAGCTTCCATGACTGGCATAAAACTCATAATGGTTCTCAAATTCAAAGAGTTGCCAAAGTTTTAGAATAGCTATTTTCCTTCATTGAATGCTTGAGATGCAAGTATTATGAACAATTTACATACAAGAAGTACTTGAATAAAAATGGATTGGTCCTAAGTTGTTCAAACTTCAAAAGCAGCATGAAATGGATGCAAAAACATTATGTATCATCTTAGAGAGATGGCCAATGAGCAAGTTCACGCTGAATGACATGAGATATCTAAATTGCTCTACCACTCCAAGGTGATAGAAGGGAGATCTAAAATGTAACATGCATTATAGATAAAAGGAAAAAGTAGAGAGATATCTTAAAAGGTACTTCCATTATAGCAAGATTTGAAAAATGGAAATGGAATAACAAAGCTTATTTTGAATTTTTTGAGAAGCAGAAGAGAAGGCATATAAATGCACCTTTTTCTTCAAGTAAATTTGATGAAGAAGATAATATTGTTTCTTATAATAATACATGGATATTATATACTGCATGTAGGTCTCACATATGCTAGATATGCAAGACTAAAGAAACAATAGAAAACTTAAGAAATGAGAGTCAAAACTGTACACATTGGCTATATAGCAACAGTTGCTGTAATAGCTATAAAGGTTTAAGTTTCAACACTCTCTAGTGAGCTTTTTTAAAAGTTTAAACAATAGCAATTCTGTTTTTTAGTTTATGAATAAAGAATATATTTTTGTTTCGTAGTTGAACAAAAAATTTTTCATTTGACTATTTAGAACAATTGTTGTTCTGTGTGGTCAATTAATATTCCTTATGAAATTAAAATATTATGTGGTGGAGTTTATAACCTTGAAATGCTTGATTCTATCCTCAATATTAAATTTAAAGAGTTGATGACTAGAAACCATAAATTTTGGCATTGTCAACTTGGGCATATAAAAGAGAATCACATAATGAGTTATGACAACTTGAGGTCATTTGATTGGGAATCATGTGACACATGTGAATCTCATTTACTAAGCTAGTTAACAAAATCACTTTTTAGTGAAAAAGGAAGAACATGTAAAAGGACTGATGGACCTTGTACATATAGATGTATGAGACCAATGTTTATGCATGCCATAAATGGTTTTATCTACTTCATTACCTTAATTATGATCGCTCATGATTCGAGTATTTGTATATGGTGAGTTACAAATTTGAAACCTCTGAAATGTTCAAAAAATTAAAAAATGAAGTAGAGGAACAATTCAGCAAAAGTATTAAGACACTTAGATTAGATCAAAGTGAAATAATACAAGCTAAATGTTTCAATGTCATATAAAAGATAATGAGATTTTATTTGAATGAACCATATCTTATATGCCATAGCATAATGATATAGCTAAAAGAAGTAGTCAAACCTTGTTAGACATGGTAAGGTACATAATAAGCATTTAAAATTCCTTAAAGATCCTTTTATAGTCATGCACATGGAATTATGTTTATGTGATAAACATAATACTTTATTAGTCAATCGATGTTGTTCCATATAAGATATGAAATAGCATAAAACCTATTCTTTCATAAATGAAAGTTTAGGATTATCCTGCTTAAGAGAAGTAGATAATGTTGGATTAGTTAAAAGATCAATCTAACCTTATGTCTATATTTGGGATAACCAATGAGAGTCATTTGGTTATCAATTTTACCACTGTTTAAAGCAAAATGTGTTTATTTCAAACAATGCTATCTTCTAAGAGAAGAGTTTTTTCTACAATATGATAGTGGGAGCAAGAATAAACTTGATGAAGTTCAAATATATACTCAAACAGACACAAATCAACTGACAAAGCCCAAATATGTTATTCATTTAGATGAACTAATAGTAAGACCTTATTAAACACAAAAGCTTCATAAGTAAAGTAGGATGCAGGTTGTTCCCAAGAGAAATTGCTCTCTTATAAGTGAACAATAGGTTGCATTGCTCATAAAGGATGATGAGCCTATTGTTTATGAAGAGATTCTGAAGAGTTCAGAATATGACTAATGGTCATAAGCCATAACTCGATACAGATTCCATAACTATAAACCAAGTATGGACTTTGGTTAACCCACCTAATGGGACAAAACCCCATTGGGTGCAAGCGGGACTTCAAGAAGAAGACCGATATCGAAGGTAATGCAGTTGCCTATAAAGTTAGAATTGGTAGTTAAATGATATCATTAAAGACAAAGGTTGACTTTTACAAGACTTTTTACTACATATACTATGCTTAAATCCATCATGTTACTCTTAGTCATTGCTACTCATTGTGATGAGATTTTGCAAATGGATATGAAGGCATGTTTCATTTTGGAAATCTGACTTAAGATGTGTACATAACACAACTTAAGAGATTCACATCTGATGATTGTGAAACTGTTAGAGATGTGCCGAAAAGGCAATCGCCTCAGGCACTTAGTGTCATAAAGGCATTCTTTCATTATGTTAGTATTCATTTGCATATGAATTGATATAGATCTTAAACTGATTAATGAAAATCCATGATATGAAGCATAGCATGAAAGAAATCATGATGGGATTATGACAATGAGATTCCAATCATGTGTAATTATGTTAGTATCTAAATTATCCCTAGTCATAGGTGATGGGTTTTGAGCATGTATCAAATACATATTACGCTTCAGAAAATAAAATTTTTCAAAACTCGAATCAAAGGATTCTACTTGTGCCAATTAAAACTAATTTAACAAAGCAAAATTCATAAATTATACCTTTATAATTTCTTGATTTTTCTTCAACTTCTCACCTTGTTGGGTTGTAGCAAACCACAACAATCTAATATAGGATTGTCTCTAAGAATATCCACCTGAAGAAAAAAGAATGAAACCACAAGGGAGATTGCTTGATCACACCTCAAAGTGCTAGCAATGATATGTGTTCCTTTGAGAGAAAAATGAACTCTTTAATTTTTCTTGTTGTCTCCAAAAATTTTTCCTCTCCCAAAAATTTTTCCTTGCCTATTTTCTGTCTTTTGGAGTCTTTTAGATCCAAAAGAATATCAGTTTCATACAGCAAATATTAAGAGAGGAGAAAATGAGAGTTTCATATGGTTTAATGGCCATTTCGTGTTGCTGCGCGCAGCTGGCCTTGGCCTGCTGGACAGGCCCGCATGGGCCCCTATGGCCCCATCAACCCCCTCAAGCCATTTTTTACTGCGATCTTATCGCGAACTGACTCGAAATAATTCTCTTATATTTTTGGATTCCATCCAACGCTATTTTACTCAATCTTCACATCTCCAAAGCGTGTGATCCATTAGGTTCCCGATTATATTGGCCACTTAAATTAACAAATAATTTAAGCAAGTCATGAGCAATATCTAACAACACATCATGACCTCCAGTTGATCGGAAAGTCAGTGGTTTGACTACAAACCTTTCCATAGACAATTTTTGTGCAATTTATCCTTTTACCATTATATACCCCACTTGGTTCAAAGTATGGACAATGTGTCAACTTCCACTAAATTGACTATGTCACACCTAGTCCAAGTAATGTATTAGGCACACCAAATGTGGAGTATATAAATATATATATAAAGTTAAATAGAGTAAGATTTTTGCATATATGATGAACCTATATGCTTCAAGTGATGAACCTGAAAGTTTTGAGTGATAAATCTATAAGTTAAAGACAACGAATTCGCTCTATGTCTAAGGAATGACTCATGAATGAACATATGGATTTAAATGAATATTTGATGTTCAGGATGATGAGTTTTGAGCATGTCTCATATACATATTACAGAGCGGAAAATAAAATTTTTCAAAACCTAAATCAAAATATTATACTTGTGCCAGTTAGAACTAATTTAACCAAGAAAAATTCAGAATTATACATTTATAATTTCTTAATTTTTCTTCAACTTCTTAGCTTATTGGATTGTAGCAAAACATAATAATCCAATCTTGGATTGTCTCTAACAATATCCACGTGAAGATGAGAGGATGAAACCACTAGGGAGATGACTTGAACATACCTCAAACTGCTAGCAATAGTATATGTTCTTTTGAGAGGAAAAATTAAACTCTTAATTTTCTTGTTGTCTCCAAAAAACTTTTCTCCTCACAAAAATTTTTCCTTGTCTATTTTCTATCTTTTGGGGTCTTTTAGATAAAAAAAAAATCAGAAAACTCAATCAAAATTGAAGACAGGAGAATATGAAGAGTTGTGAATAGTAAAATAGCCAATTTATATGGCAATTGGGAGCTGCTGTGTGCAACTCGCCTAGGCCAGTGGGCTCGCATAGGCCTGTACTGGCCCGTCAACTCCCCCGAGCGATTTTTTTCCATAATCTTATCGCGAACCAATTTGAAATAATTCTCTCATATTTTGGATCTCATCCAAAACCATTTTACTCAATCTTCATATCTGCAAAGCGTGTGACCCATTAGGTTTCCAGTTATGTTGGCCTCTTAAATTATCGAATAATTTAATTAACTCATGAGCAATATCTAGCAACCCCAATTGACCAAAAGTCAGTGGTTTGACTACGAACCTTTCCATAGACAATAATATATGCAATTCGTCCTTTCACCATCCTATAGCCCACTCGGTTCAGAGCATGGACTATGTGTCAGCTCTCGCTAGATTGACTACGTTACATCTAGCCCAAGTGATGTTAGATCTTGTTGTTGGGACTCATTACTCTATTACACATGGCACTGAAAATCATCTTCAGGACGTTTCCACTTTAGCCAGAGATTCCTGAGTAATGATCCCGATAAGAGGCAGTGGGTATACTCTCCCTCTATTAGGAGCGGTGAATGCTCTATTGGCTATGCAATTACTTTCGAATACCTCAAACTGCACCCAATCACCACATGAGGTAACAAGGAATGGAGTCAAAGCATAGAATCAGTATCCAAGATATACTTGAGTACCTTAAGTCTAAGGATACTAACCCTATTACTATATTGAGACTATCATTGATATTTGAATAGATAATCCATATAATTGTCTCATAGTAGGTTATCCAATGTACTTGACTACTCTTAGAAAGCATCCACATGTTAACTTTGAAAATCTCATGTTCACGGCTTATGAGATCTACTACTTGATCCAATCAAGGAGTATAACATATGCTAGACTCTCTGAATCAACAATATCCCATCTTATTGATCCTATGACTAGGGATAATTTAGATACTACATAATTACACAAGATAGGAATCTTATTATCATGATCCATCATGATTTCCTTCATGCTATGTTTCATATCATGGACTTTCATTAATCAATTTAAGATCGATTTCAATTCATATGCAAATAAATACTAATATAATGAAAGAATGCCTTTATGAATGTGTACATTAATGATTGCCTTTTGAGCATGTCTCTGACAATCTCCCACTTGCACTAAAGCCATTCCTTTGTACATTACATTATAGGCAAGGATATGACTATCATATTCCTTTTGGGGTTTTGGTCTAGTAGCTTGATCATATATTTTCTTATCAATGGAAACTCTTTCTCTCTTTACATCACATCTACCATTGATTTCTAAAATCAATGGTAGATGTAATGTAAAGAGAGAAAGAGTTTCCACTGATAAGAAAATATATGATCAAGCTACTAGACCAAAACCCCAAAAGGAATGTTTGGACCTTTTGTTGAGACCATGATTCCTTTGCATATGCAGTGGCTCTATTATTGTTCCAATCATATTGGACTTACAATACTATGAATCACTTCTACCTTGTGATGAATTCCCTTTCCAAACTACTTCAGCTACCTTGGAAGCTGTAATGTACTTTGAGTTGTGGAATCAGCAGTCATCATCTGTTTGGAACTTTTCCAATTGACTAGACAACTATTCAATGTGAATACATAGCCAAACTAGGATTCTAAGTTATCCGCATTCATAATTCTGCCTACCTTAAGCTTACTATCTCCTTAAACTAAGAATACATCCTCAATCCTTCTCAAGTATTTAAGGATGTTCCTAACAATCACCCATAATCCCTTAATGGGATCATATTGATATCCACTCATGACACTCATAGCATGATATTTATTGGGCCTAGTACACAGCATAGCACATAATGAATCTAATAGACCAGGCTTATGGAATCTCATCCATGCTAGATTATTTATCTTATGTCTTTAGACATGAAGACTTAGAGAGGGTAATCCTATTGATCATAGGAATAGATCCACTTATAGACTACTCCATGCTAACCACTATAGCATCTTAGTTATATAGACTAAGAAAGAATGAGTAACCTCTTAGATCTATCTCTATAGATCTTAATCCCTTTTTGGCAGGTTACTTTTAAAATCCTTCTTGGAGAATTATTTTAGAGTAACAAATTGACTAACTTATAAATGATATATCATTTCCTACTAATAGTAAAATAGCACTCCCACTAACTTTCTTGAAAATACATGAACCATCCATCAGTTTTCACATCCTGCTCCAAATCTCTTAATTCCAATGCATAACACAAGTTTCCAAAACACCGTAAACCATATAAATAGACCACATTGTCATTTTAAACATGCCATAAACCACTAATTCCATAATGTGCCAATAATTCTTAAAAAATATGAATAATCAAATGTCTTAAATCCATATAATCAACACCAATTCATACATATCATAATACATGGCATTTAGCATATACAAAACATCCAATATACCTAGATACCAGTAAACATGCAGCCAGAAAGTGAATAGACATGATAATATGTACAAACTTATAACAATGGAGCTGAAACCTGATGGGTTTTGAGCATCTATCACTACATATTATGTAGCTGAAAATAAAAATTTTCAAAACCCAAATCAAAGGATTATACTTATGTCAATTAAAACTAATTTAACAAAGTAAAATTCAGAAATTATACCTTTATAATTTCTTGATTTTTCTTCAACTTTTCACCTTGGTAGATTGTAGCAAACCACAACAATCCAATCTCGAATTGTCTCTAACAATATCCACGAGAAGAAGAAAGAATAAAACCACTAAAGAGATGACTTGAACATACCTCAAAGTGTTAGCAATAAGAATGTTCCTTTGAGAAGAAAAATTAAACTCTTTAATTTTTCTTATTGTCTCCAAAAAATTTTCTCTTCTCCCAAAAATTTTTCCTTGTCTACCTTCTATCTTTTGGAGTCTTTTTTAGATCCAAAAGAAAATCAGAAAAATAGATTCAAATTCAATAGAGGAGAAATGGGAGGTTATGAATAGTGAATATGGTTTGATGGCCATTTAAATGCCATGTGAAGGCAACTGTGTGCGCCCGCTTAAGCCTGCCTGGTAGGCTAATCGACACAGGCCCGTATGGTCCCATCAACCTCCCCGAGCGATTTTTCCCTGTGATCTTATTGCGAACTGACTCGAAATAATTCTCTCATATTTTGGATCTCATCCAAAGCCATTTTACTCATTATTTACATCTCCACAGCGTGTAACCCATTAGGTTCCCAATTATGTTGGCCACTTAAATTATCAAATAATTTAAGCAAGTCATGAACGGTATCTACAAACACATCATGACCCCCAATTGACCGGAAAGTCAGTGATTTGACTACGAACCTTTCCATAGACAATAATATGTGCAACTCATCCTTTCACCATTCTATACCTCATCCGGTTCAAAGCATGGACTATGTGTTAGCTCCCGCTAGATTGACTACGTCACACCTAGCCCAAGTGATTTTAGATCTTGTCACTGAGACTCACTACTCAATTAGACATGTCACTGAAGACCATCTTCATGATAGTTCCACTCTGGCCAGAGATTCCCAAGTAATGATCCCAACAAGAGGCTATGGGTATACTCTCCCTCTATCAAGAGCAATGAATCCTCTGTTGGCTACCCAATTACCTTCGAATAGCTCAAGCCCTACCCAATCACCACCTTATGAGCGACCTCTATGAGGCAACAAGGAATGGAGTCAAATCATAGAATCAGTATCCAAGATATCCTTGAGTATCTCGAGTCTAATGATACATGCACCATTGCTATGATGAGACTATCATTGACATTTGAATAGATAATCCATATGATTGTCTCATAGCAGGTCATCCAATGTACTTGACTACTCTTAGCAAGCATCCACATGTTAACATTGAACATCTCATAGTCACAGCTTATGAGATCTACTGCTTAATCTTATCAAGGAATATAACATGTGCTAGTCTATCCAGATCAACAATATTTCGTCTTGTTGATCCTTTGACTAGGGATGATTTAGATACTAATATAATTACACATGATAGGAATCTCATTATCATGATCCCATCATGATTTCCTTCCTGCTATGTTTCATATCATGGACTTTCATTAATCAATTTAAGATCTATATCAATTCATATACAAATGAATATAAATATAATGAAAGAATGCCTTTAGGAATATGTACACTGAGTGCCTGAGGCAATTGCCTTTTGGGCACATCTCTAACACAAGGAAGACCGTAAAAGACATGAATACATATAGGAATAATAATTAATATTTTTATTTCCAATAATAGTCTTAACTAACAAGTTTTTACTTTTAGATGTACAGGTAAGTTTTTCTAATAGGATTCCTACCTTAGAGGTTTATATTATGCATATATAGACTTCCTATTTTATGTAATATTTAAATAGCAGTATGAAAAAAAAAAGGCAAGCAAACTTAATCAAAAAGGAAAATACAGTTCTGTCAAATGAAATAGGTTGTCTTTATCCAGAATTTTCAATTCAATTGCCCTGTGATGAAATACTCTTAACACATGTTTAGACCAAAGAAAACAAAAGAAAATAAACTTAATTAACCTAGTCTACTACTCCAAAGGCAAGTATAGGTTTTACATTCTTTTGTGAAGATCAAAATCAACCTATAAATTCAACAGATATACCAAAACCTAAATCTCATCTAGTTACAAATTTTCTTCAGTTTACCAACCCTGAAAATTCATGACAACAAGCTAAGTAGTCCACAATCAATTAGAAGAATTCTAAATCAAACACCAAAAAGAATAATATTTAAAGCAAAGAAATAAATAGAAAGAGCAAATGGGTGAAGAGAAACCAAATCCAAAACTGGTCATAGTTGCATATCTGAAGTCAACTTTTGGGGAGTAAAACTCAACATGATGAAAGCAATTAAGATAAGAAGTCTACCCAAAAAAATATATAGTTTCCAGTTGAGAACAAAGCTGTACATATCTCAAAATTTGTATTTCCATGCATCCATCTTCTAATTTTGCATTTTTCTAGAAGGAGTTCAAACCAAAAATCAATATAAATCTTCATTTACAGATATATATTAGAAATTTAAATCTAGAGAACTACACATAGACCTATTTATAGATGGTTTAGCAATTGCTTTGCTAGCCAAAACCTTTTGATCTGAAAATTAGATGAATATCTATTTAGTCTAATGCATATATGTGCATTAAACACATAAATCTATAAACTACATACGTTGTTCTCCACGAATATGAGTCATGTAAGCTGATGCATCCTTCATTGGTAATCGACAAATGCCACAATGGTACTGAACCTATTAAAAAGTTGTGCTAATGTAGAAGGGTTTAAAAGGTAATAGGATGTTCATGCTAAGATATTCTTATTCACAAGTATTCATAATTAAGCATAACTATCAATATTCACTTATATCAATAATTTAGATAAAAATATCATGAAACATAAATTTGCAAAGAATGGAAACATAAATATTAATTTAGTCTTACTTACATCTTTAGTTTGCATCAGATTCGATCCTGCAGCCATTATCTTTGCCTTAGACTTTAAAGTTAAAAGTGAATCCTATAATATGTAAGTATAACATTAGAACACCTAAGATAAAGCTTAAATAAAGATAATTCATCAAAGAAAAGAAGTGAAAGTTGACTGTAGCTTTTTTAGGTTGTGTGGAGGAAAATTCCTTCTTAAACATTGAGAGCATCCCATTTCGCATTTCATCTCGCAACTCCTTAGACAACTTATCCTCCAACTCATCACATACTTTCTTTCGAATTTCAGCTTCTTTTTGTATAGCAAATGCATCTAGTTCTACTCTAAGCTTCTCATTAAATTCAACATCTTTTTTAGCCAATAACTCTGCAACTTCTTGTTCTACTTCAGCTTAGATACAAGCATTTTATACTATTTTGATCAAGCATGTCACTACGATGATGTTCTCCACCAAAATTAACATCTTTGAAAGGTGGAGGCCCTTCTCCCATACCCCTTTGATATCCTGATTTGTGACCGAAGACAATAGTGTAAGCCTCTGATGTATTGAGATTATCCATTACATGATGCTCTAATTGGACCTTATGTAAATCCAAGAGTTTATGATATGCTTGTTTAGCCTCCCTATCAACCCAATTACCATTTGTTTTCTTTCTTTGTCTCATAAAGAGCCTTGCATATTCTAGTGATTCATCATTTTCTTTTGAAGCTGGAACATTTCTCTAAATTAAGAAATAATATATATAGTAAGTCAACAAAGAAATGGATGAATAATTAAACATTGACCAACTCTAAAAATAAACAATGTCACATTAGGTAAATATTAATATCCTTGGGGATAACAAATTAGCATTTCATGTGCAATTCTTGCTATAGATTTTGTTCCCAACACATGTTAACATCTTCTGCTTATCCTTATTTGTTGTATTTATCTCACTCATATGCTTCATTTTGACACAAACATTTATTGCATTAGCAGCATATAGATGAAATACAATAGTTATGGCACCATTATAAAAAACTTTAAATTTTTGGGTACCCCAATATTCTTCCACAAGCCACTTCCATTGATCATAATCAACTTCAATAGGGCAATGCTTCAATCTTTCTTTGTCAGTTTTATGCTTCATGTAGTACTTTCTTCTCAAGTTATAGAGCCAATCTCAAAATCCTTTCATTAAGTATAACATTATGAGAATCTATTGAGAATCTTGGATACGTCTCATCAAATGATTTCCAAGCCTTTGAATCAGCTGGATGCCTCAAGACCCCATCATCTGAACATTTATCCTTATGCCATCGCTTGTGGGTTGCTATCTTTGAAGACATATACAATCTTTGAAGTCTAGGTATTAATGGGAAAAGACACAAGACTTTATAAGGAATTTGTTTCCCTTTAGCTAAACTAGATCTATCTTTATCATTATTGCCTACATCATCTTCGCTTTTCCATCTTGAGCAACCACAAGTCGGACTACTTTGTGAATTTAAATACTTTTTTCGATAAAGTATACAATCATTCTTACAAGCATCAATCTTAATATAATTTAGTCCTAAATCTTGCATGTACTTCTTTGCTTCATATGCATTTCCTGGAAAAGTCTCATAATGCAAGAATGCTTTTTTCAATAGTTTGAGTATCATGGTCAATGATTTATCACTCCAATTGTTAATACACTTGACATGGAGAAGATGTACAATAAACTCTAACTTTGAGAAGTTTTTATAGCTAGGAAATAACTCTTACTCAGCTTCTTTCATCAATCTAGTAAATTTTTCATTAACATCATCATTTTCCATACTTTCACAACGAATTTTAGTTCACCTTTAGAAAAATTTGGAAGTCTAACATTGGTTACATCATGAATCAAATTAATTGTCTCATCGTAACTGAAGCTTCTTCATCATCGTCATCATCTTCTATGTCTTCACTTTCTTCTCCATGCAAAGTCCATTTCTTATAATTTTTAATATGCCATGCACAATTAAATGGTTGAATATAGTTTCCCTTCTATGGAATGAACCATTACTACAAATATTGCATAGACATCATATTTTACTACTTTCCCCTACCTTGTTAAATGCAAAATCAAGGAACTCGGTAATTCCCTTAGCATATGTTAGCTTCCTTCTATCACTTATGCCCTTATGATTAATCCAATCTCTATTCATCATAATTTTTCTTTGGAATTAAAAAAAATCTGAATTCAAGAAAACATATAGTATCATGTGACTTGCAAAATTGAAAGCATAATTACTTGCAAACAATTAAAAAGAACTTAAAAATAGAAAATATAAGATGTGATTACAAGAAAAAATGAAAAAATTAGTATGATCATAGCTCATGATATCAAAATTCAAAGGCAATTATACAACCACAAGAATTAAATACGAATAGATTTCCATAAAAAAAAAAAAAAAAGTAGAAGTAAAAGTCAACATATGACTTACCAAAATGTTAACAAATAGAGCAATGCTAGGCAGCCATAAGCAACACCTTTCTCAAGTTCATCCAACATTAGATTGATAAAATTCTATATTTGAGCTCAACTTAGGGTGCATAATTAGTTTTGACATGTTAAGATTAAATTTTTGTTTTATTCCTTGAAGAATTTGAATAATTTAGAAGGGGATAGACATCATCTTGAAAAACTGTAATCTCTTAGTGCTTCATAATCGGCAATGGACCAGCAATAGTTAATTAAAATAAATTTATTGTATTAACAACAATTTAATGCGGCAATGATGATTTTGAAAATGCAAGTTTTGGAGTCTTTTTTTTAAGCTGGAGTTTTAAAGTTTTAATCCTATAATTTAATGCATTCAAATAAACTAATATATAAACTTAAAAATTTTGATTCTCATGGAATTTCTTTAGTTATCATTTGTCTTAACTTATATTTTGTTTGACAATTTTACATCAGGTCTTAATGAAAAATATATAACCTCAATCAACCCTTTCCCAGCCATCATGTATTTTGAATTTTTGATTGTGCGGTTCTCCTTTTACATATAAATGTAGCCCTACTCAAAAGTAGAAATAATTTGCATATGCTTTTTCTGATTCAACTTCTCCCCCTCTTATGGTTTTATTAATGGCAAAAGAACAAGAATAAGACTCATTTTCAGCAAAGATGGGTCTATGTCTATATGTATTTCGGTCAAACATATTTTTCCATCTACATATATTAATTTCTCTCTCTTGATATGAAAACATGATTTATATAGTTTGGCTTTGTTTATTGCTTGATTTATAAACATGATTTATATAATTTGGCTTTGTTTATTGCTTAAAGAATTTAATCCAAGAAATGTCAATGCTAGCTGTTTCCTACAATCCAGTAATCAGAGACAAAGCTCGAAATTTGATTTGGAGGAAGAGGCTAAGTAACGAAATTTAGGCTAATAGCTAAGAAGTTTATTTTGGTTGCTTAAAATTTCCCAATTTGCCATTTCCCCAAGCAGAGCCACATTAGCTACAAACAAAATATCCCATTTTTCCCAACAATAAATGAAAAAAGGAAAAAAAAAAATCTTATTATCCTCTCTGTACTTAGCTACTCCGACATACATACCCTCGACACTCTATCTTGCTCAGATTTTGTCGCCATCCAAATAGGCATAACAGATGAAACATCAATTACCAATCTACTAACATTCAAATGGCTATTACAAATGCAAAATGAATAGAATTAGCACTCAGAAACTCACTCCCATTTACCTCTCACTCCATTTTATTTTTCTTTTCATTTCAAACACAAGATTAGCAGAAAAAGTTTGAGAATGAAATTGTTATTGTTGTTAAATAACAATATGTTGGTGCGAAACAAATAAGAAAAAAATAAACTATAACTAAAAACATTAATTAGAAAAACTACAACCAAATAAATTCAAAAAATAATTAAAAAGGAAACTAAAATAACAGGAATAGGGATGCCTACCTTTAATTCGAGAGCAGATATTTCAGGTTTCACTTATGGCATACCAACTCTTAATCCCCATCCCTAACCAACAAGAAAAGATAAAATTTGAACTCAGACAAAATCAATACCATTATGGATCCTAAATCAACCAGAATAAATTGAATTTAGTAAATTAGAGGAAATAACAAGGCTGAGTACTTGTAAAAGGGGAAATCACATGGCCGAGTAAATCCCTTAGATAGCAAATCGGGCAAGATAAAAATGCTGAAAGTGAAAAATCAGGTTGATAAATACAAATTTCTCCTAATTTGGACCAAAATAGAAATTATAAACCATAGAGCATAGATTGATTTTAAAAAGAAAATAAACCAAACTACGGTCATTGATTGTTAACAGCAAGCTAATCTGAGTAAAGATCCCAAGGCCACGAGTCATGATTCAGAAATATGAAGAGAGTTGGTTTTCAAATTAGTTCAGTGCAAATGCGAGATTGAGGAACAAATGCAATAGATGTGGATTTTGTGCAAAATCTGCCCTATTTAGTTTTTTTTATTATTTTTAATATTTTTTTAATGTTTTTTACATTGGCTAAAATCTCGTGTGCCGCGCTCTTTTTTTCATGTTTCTACGGCAAAGTTATTTATTTTGCCACAAAAACTAATAAATTAATGGGGAAATATGGTGGCGCCACTAAATAGAGTCATTCTATCCTCTTTTGTGGCAAAAAAATTTTTCCCACTCAAATTTCCCAATACAAAACCTATTTTGTTGTAGTGTGCAAATCGCATGAATCTTTGCCTCAGCTAGACGCGATCGTTTTAAATTTAATAACTACAACCCTAACCACCCTCAGCAGTTTCTTTGAAGCCCAATCTCCTTTAAACCCTAGCTATCTGAAGTTTGTTCTTTTTCTCCTTTAACTCCCTTAGTCATTGCTCTTTAATTCATGCAACATCAGTGCTGATCTTATGTTGCTACTTCTCATTTGCTTTAAAGTTTGTTGCATCTTCTCCGTTAATTTGATTATATTATTCGCAGATCTTGTGTTACAATGGCTGGTGCTAATTATTGTGTTATCGTAACCGAAATAAGGCATTGATACTGATTGAATCATGGGGAGAGTCAACTAGTGAGCTACGCTACTTACCTATTTATGAAGAAATGTACAAGGTACTAATATTATGAATGTGGACTTAGAAACTGCAAGAGCATATGGACTTAGAATGCATCTTGATAAATAATTTCACTTTAACCTCCCCAAATCTTGTATTGTTTTTCCTCTTTTTTTCAATGGAATTATCTTCATCTTAACTAGAATTTCATGTTATGACTATATAATGGGGTTGTGTGTTTTTTTTAAGGGAAAGAGCTATTTTTTTCGATAACTCCTTGTGATAATTATGTTTAGGATTTTGGTGGGTAACATACCTTGACTCTAAGGTCTAAAATAAAAAAATTGTAATTTATGAAATTTTGTTGTGATTTATTTGGATTAGCTTATATTTGAACTTTCAATTTTGCATGTCTTGAATATTCCGATTTTGATTGTGGAATGAACTTCCATGAAATTTCCATTTCTTCAAGTATATCCAAAAATGTGCTTTAGATATGCATATTTAATAGATACAGTAGTATGCCCTATTTATATCATAAGTTTTAGTATTTATGCTTTAATCATCTGGCTTGATTCTTTAGAAGCATAAGGAAACATGAGAAAGAATAAGAATTCAATATGAGCGGACTGAAAATTGTCTCCGGTCTGGTAGAGTAATGGCTCTGATTTAAAGTTGGTCGTATTTCAATCTACTTCATTAAGCTAGGACTGTGGCTTTGAAGTTCTGGATTACCCAGTTTTGGCCCTATGATTTCATTGTTGGCTAGACTCTACTCATCATTTAGCCAGTTTACTTTCTATGGGCCATATTTTAGCATGTGATGTTCGTCATATATCTACCATTTATCTAGCAATTCATGTCATTTTATTTTTAGCCCAATTTTTATTGACACATGTAGAAAAACTTATATGCATAAAGGAAAAGAATGTGCAATCGGATGTTCAATCATTTATTGGGCATTGATAAGCCCTTGATGGTTTTAGAAAGGTTAGCAAAATTATATATTATATAATAGCTGTCAATTACACATGCTTAAAATTAAAATTTTAATGATTACTATCTTCAATTTTCAATATAAGTCTCAATTTTAACATAATTTTAGTGGGAGAGAGCTTCGAGAGGGATATGAGAGAGCTGTAGGAGTTATTCTCGAAGCTGAACCCCATTGTTGAGGAGTGTGTGCCTCATTCGCTTGCCAACGGCAATCATCATGGACTCAATATGGGGTTTTATACGAATGGCAATAACGACTCATTTATGAATAGCAACGGTGCTAGGAATGGACAG
The DNA here is from genome assembly GCA_949630135.1 of Balakata baccata. NCBI lineage: Eukaryota > Viridiplantae > Streptophyta > Magnoliopsida > Malpighiales > Euphorbiaceae > Balakata > Balakata baccata. The sequence goes on along the minus strand of CATIWF010093738.1, from coordinate 544 downwards.
CTTAATGGAAATGTTGGTCGAAAGGTAAAAAATTTATCTTCAATTCTTTTGCTTAAACAAGTACTTTCTAGTTACTATAACAAAGTTTATAGAAGGGGCAAAGGAATGGGATTTTGAGCTTTGGATTTGTGGAGATCCAAATTTTCTCCTAGGTTAAGTTCCAAAGCAATGAAGTTTAGATTCTGAACTTTGTGGTGCATTGTTTATTTGCATTTAGATGATTTTTTGGTTGTTGAGAAGATGAAGGAAAGAGAGAAGAAGATAATTTGGACTTCGAATCTTTTACTTTGCATTGTTTAGATTTACAAAGCAAACAAGTTTTGTTGTTCCTTGTTAGCTTATTTCTATTCAATATTTAAAAAGCTCTAAATTTCAACTGGTTCTTTATAATCATCTGCTCAAGTATTGAACAGAGCATTAGCTTATGATTCATAGTATTTATTAATATTTGTATGTGTTTTTCCCCATAGAAGAAAAATTACAATCAAGGAAAATAGAGGATGAACTGCAGTACAAGCATGGCACAGAGAGAGCATATAATTTG
>CATIWF010093734.1:0-114984 GCA_949630135.1 Balakata baccata | reverse complement strand
TTTTATAAGAATATATATATATATATTCTTATAAAATACATAACATTCATTAATTTTCCACCTATCAATATATCTCTTCATTCAATTCTCCACTTTCTGCTGCTCTCTGGTCTTCTTACTTCTAAACGTGTTAAAATCATTATATATATATATATATATATATATATATATATATATATATATATATATATATATATATATATATATCATTCAACAATACTAACTACTCTTTCAAACATTCATATCTAGATATCAAACAAGTGTCACCAATTTTCTTCTAACGTGTTTCTCTTTTTTTTTTTTTACTATATATTCTTAAGGGTAGTAAAATATTTTATTATGAAATTTTAAAGTAGCTATATATTCGTTATTTGAACTTGAAATCTTTAACTAAACTGTAAGAGTTTCATGTCAATTTATCTACATTTTATTCTTATTATAACCTTATTATTAAATTCTAATAAAAGCAAGACAAATTAATTTAAATTTAAAATTCAACACAACACCGAATATAATTTTGTAAACAACTTTTTAATTTTCTGTCTGATTCTAAAAATTCAGATTTGTTAAGGGGATTGACGAACTAAACATTATAAAACTTTTTTAAAAAGTTACTTTTAGAAAATCTCCGGTGGATTGAGAGATTTTATTAAATGAAAGATTTTAAATGAAAAAGTTTGAATAATTCATGTAGTTATGTCAATTTAAAAAATATTAAAATTTATGAATTTTAAAAAATCTCGCATCTACTAAAATCATTTATTTTTAAAAATTTGAAATGGAAAGGTATAAAATTCATGAATTTTGATCTACAAGTTGCCTTATTTTTTTTATTCCAAAATTGTTCCCAATTAATTAATAATATTCCAAAACTATACTTAATCCTAAAAAAGCAAAAATCAATTTTCTTTTAATTTCAACTAATTGCTTTTATTATTATTATTATTATTATTATTTTGCATAATACAATATTAATATGTATAAAATTATTAATTAAAATATGTTTAGCAATATAATTAAACATTATAACATATAATAACTTTATTATTTTATTTTTCAACTCTTAAAATAACCAATTTTATTTTTAAAATTTTTAAATATATAGTTAAATTGATTGTATATGCTTAATTAATAATGAATTATCAATATTTAATAAAGGGTAAAAGTAGAAATTAATTGTTAAATTCATGCATTTTGTTCATTGAACCAAATATAAATGTAAAGATAATTATATCATCAATACATAGATTTTATAGTCAAACAAAACGATAAAATTTTTAAAATTTATATATTTAAAATTTTTCAATCCAAATGGGTCGAAAGTAAATAATTGAAACTGATATTAGAAAAGAAGGCCAAAGACACTGATTTAGCCCCACATTGAGCCCACGTACATTGCAGAATACAGTCAGGGGTGTGCAATTAATCGGTTCATTTCAAAACCGAATCGAAAAAACAGAAAACCGAACTATTAAAAAATTATAAATTAAACCAAACTGAATTAAAAATTAAAACCAAACCTAACCTAATTGAAAAAAATCGGTTCGGCTAATTCGGTTTTATATATAATATATTATATATAATTAAATAACATATAATATATTAAATATAAATACATTAAATAACATATAATATATAGTAAATTATATATATTTAATATAGGTTTGATTTTTTCGGTTTTGTAACTTTTAGACTGAACCGATTAAACTGATATATATAAAAAACCAAACCAATTAGACCGAATTGATATTAATTCAGTTTTCAGTTTCGGTTCGGTTTTGGTCACTCCAAGATACAGTATCTTCACATTATTCTAACCAGACAGGGCTAAGTTAATGATGGACGATCCAGGCAAATTGGCACTCCCTTAGAAAGAACCAATGGTAAGCAATGGCCCTTCAGGCCTTCCCCATCTGCAATGTGAGAGCCATTGAAAGAGAATAGCCGTTAAGAGCAATTCGGCTGCACAAGCCCAAAATTTTTTTTGCTTGCATATAAACAATTCCGTAATATAAAGAAAAATTAACAAATAATAAATATTTTACATCCATTCCAGGCATATCTAGACGAAAAAAAGAGGAGAAAAGAAAATAAAACCTTAGAGCCTATGGTCAAAAGAGAAACTCTCACTTTGCTAGTTGCCATAACCAATTAAGATGGTATTCCAAGTTTCCAATTGAATCCTACAGTAAATTTTTTCTACTCACATTTGAACTAATTTTTCATGAAATTCTGGTCATAAATCATATATTTAAGTGGATAGAACAGTTGGCTTCTGTTGTGCTTCTTCTAATTGTAAGCTTTCATAATATCTGACAAGAACTTTCCAACCATTTGGACTCATAAAACCATCTGGGGAGTTCTCTCCATTTCTTGCATAAGTCCTCATGTGCAAGAAACCAAGGAGTACATCAACATTATAATACGAGTCTAATGTATGACTTCTATGTTCACAACTTCTACAAGCTGAACACTAACTTTGTGAGATAGTTGTAGAATGAAAAGCAACAATAACATTCAAGAAAGTATTTCCCTTCCAAGATGCCACATTACCATTGACCAAAGGAAACACATTATCATTTGTTCAAAAATGTGGGGAAAAAAGCTTAATTTGATAGTAACTCCTAGTATTTATTGTCTTCTTTCCCAGTGTGAAGTTAATGGAAGTTGACTTTGTACCATCGGTTACACCCTCCTATGTATCTCCTATCGATCCAAGACAATAATTATAGTACATTAGAATGAATCAGCGAACGGTTGCATTTTCAATACTAGAATTTCAGGGGTTTTAGTCAAAATTGAACCAGCGGGATGTGACCTATAGAAGCCACTCGCTGAGATAAGATATTTAAGCAATTTTAACAATTCAAGGACATATTGCCAAAATAAGTCCTTTCAGATACATGAACCTTGAGATAGTTGGGAAGTCAGTACTGTTCATACCTTAGTTCCAGAGATGAAGAGGAAATCCTGAGCACGAGATGGATCAAAAAATGCCATCTTCTTTGCCACTGTGTCATATGCTGCTACCTGCACAACGGAATGACAAAAATTGTCATCCCCCGACTTGAATGTGAAGGAAACACGAAAAAAAGGAGAATTGTGCAAATTTCACTCCTAAAATATCGGGATAAACACTATTTATTCCCAGTACAAAGACATAATAACAGCTCAGTGAAGCTACATGTGAACAAGCATATCAAAGTAAAATGTGCATTGTATAGATGGAATCTCGAGTGCTACACCTATCACATAGCTGCATCTTTAACATCATCCACGTGCTCTACATTGCTGGGACCAATTGGATTCTGTTTTGTCCCTAAAATGTTTGGGTTCTTACCCTCATCTGCCTAGTCCAAATTAGCAACATTTATTGAAGTTCCAGTCAAGCTTAACAATGGTATTCTACATGTAACATCTTGCAGAACATTCTATGTTTTCTTCCAGTACTGAAACATATCCTCACTTTCATTAATCTCACGGAAGTTATCAATGCTCTTGTATCATGTAATGATTCTACCTGTTAAAGATTTATTCATTACCTGAGAAAATATGTAATAAGATACTATTTATCAAATCCACAACAAAGGTAGGCAGAATTTGAAAATAAATGCAGATCATCTCTGTAATGGTAATTTCACAAATTCAAGAATTGAACAAAAATGGGAAATGAAAATCTAATGATGAAAGTTATAGTGCCCGGTCTGCCCCCGTTTACAGCACACTGTAGTAGTGCACTATAATTAGATGGATTTTTTTTTATTCCCAACCTTAGTAAAATGTGTAGCAAAGGGCATTAGGAGAGAGAGAAAAGAGCATCAATAGTTAAGGCCAGAAACTCATAGCACCCACCCTGAATGGCAAAATATTCAATTTCTCCAAGCCAGGAGCCATGCCCAGCACCTTCTTTCCGTGATCAGGGTCATATAAATCTCTCTTCTCTGTAGGGTGACCCATACCAGCAGGATCACGGCCTACTATGTAAAAATTAGCACCTGCATTTATCCGTGCCTTAGCATGCCACTGTACTTCAGTTGGACCTGCGTAATGCATAGGTGACGGGAAAATAGCAACAATGGTAGTCTCAGGGTCAAGAACACCATCTTGTAGGACCCGCTTGAACACAAGTTAATAAACATCTCTTCTCAAGGAAATAGGCCTAGGCCTATACTAAAGACAATAAAATTAAAAGGATGACAGAATTCTCCTAGAGTTCAGAATGCTTATTTACACCACGGCTCACCAACCAATTTAATCAGAGTTATAAATAAAGGAAATTGAAGAAATACCATACTATGCTGTTCCATTCGAACATCCAAAGGCACATCATCAGCCTTCGTGAAACCTCCCAAAGGATGAAGTAATAGTATTGGGTTCTTGTAACCCATTTCCAAAAGTCTCCTGCGCGTATCATTCATCAATAATGCATGCCCATTATGCACAGGGTTCCTCAACTGAAATGCAAAAACTGCATCAGCCTGACGCCTGTCAAATTCCTCCCTAAGTTGTTTGGGGGAGAGCCTGTAGTTATCGAGCCCATCATCATATTTGATAGGCTTTAGTACTTCCAAATCTCCACCTATGAGCCAATTTCCAGCCGGAGTAATATACTCCTCAACATAGGGCAATCCTGGCGCTGTTGTACCCCAAGTTCTTGCTATTCTTTCCTCTTTGTTATGTTTTTATATCTCAATACTGCAATAAAAGGAAAATTTAATACATATCCTTTAGCAAACAAATCAGATACATCCAAATTCATTAGACGCTAATCCAGGTACATAAAAAGAAGTCCAATTTTTAATTTTAGAATAATGTAACAAGACAACCAAACAATGGAAAACTAAAGTAATTATCTTATTGAGAAAACAAGATTAGAAATTGAGGCATGAAGATTGAAGCCTAAAGATAATGACTAGAGTTTGCAGGGTCAATTGAGACGATGCATAAGCACAGTTGGTTTCCTACAGCGTTAAAGTCAACAAAGTGACAATCTCTTATTCTGTATGACTGTATCTTCCATTAACTAACAACTTTATCAGCTTAATAGATATGAAACCAATTGGGTAATCTTTATCTTTTGGGCTTGAGCTTAAACTGTTCATATTTTCCCTCAAATTGTTACAAAGGTGCAACCTTTACTTGTTAGCTGTCAAATAACTAGTGCATTTGCAGCATGCACTTGCTCACAACACAAGATATAGAACTAGTCAGGGAACTAGTGTCGTCAACTAAAACTTAATACCAAATATAATATGCACAGATACCAGACGCATTCAATTAACTTATGGATATATATTAAAGAAAAAAATGAGGTTGACGTCTGATCAAACAATTATTAATTTGCAATTTAACATTATATATGTGTGTGTGTGTGTCTTTATTGTGAATAAAATACAAATATAGAAGACAGTGGTGATGTAAATTAACCTTTGTAAAGTGCCAACCAAATCTCCATCAGGAGCAACCAACCCAACATCAGTTGACGGCCCAATTCTCTCTTTAGTTTCATCATCAATGACCAAAACAATAGGAAGAGACATATTCACCACGGTCCCTTCCTCCATTCTTAAAGAACTGAAGTGCAAACTCTGTAAGTACTCATTTTCTCTCATGAAACCTCTCAGTGGACTAGTCCATCCCTCACTAATTACATGCACCCACTCCAAATCGATCTTTGTCAGCTTCACCACAGGCATTGACGCCGCCTCAAAAGTCTTGGCTCCCCTCTGGCTCTCCGGCACCACCAGATTCACCAAGGCCCCACCGTCGGGGTCGATAAGCGAGCTCTTAACAGAGGGAACAGCGGAAGACGGAAAGGAAACAGAAGAATCTTGCATTCTGTGCATGTTATACACGAAATGGATTAATGGGTTGGAGTGGTAAATGGGTTTTGGTCGAATTCTGGCAGTGAATTTAGTCTTGGTTTGTGAATGAAGATTGAGAGTATGGTGGGGAGGGAGGTGAAGTCTGATAGTTAGAGACATGATTTTGAGGAGAAGTTAAGAAATTGTGGAATCGGTTTGAGAGAGTAACGAGGAGAGATCCGTTGGATTTGGGGAAGTCTAAATTTGCGAATGCATTGTTCAATATGGTAGGGTATTGAAGAAGAGAGGAGCAGAGAGATTCGCACGTTTGCTTTGCTTTACCCTTTCTTCAAAGCTTGTGGATGGAAGTTCGCGGCTTGTCTGCATTTTTTATTTTTTTGGGACCAAGACTTCCCACAAAAGAATGGATCAAATTTCACCGGAAGCATAGAAGTTCTTATATCAACTTCAACATCAATGCATGTTAATTATTAATCTAATTATAAAATAATATATATTATATTTACTTTAACTAACAAAAAAAAATTCTTAATTATACTAAATAACTTTATTATATTATTTATAAATTAATTCAATAGTATAAAACTAGGTTTACTGAGAATTTTTCTTCTCTCTATTTCTCTCGGCTACTTCCACTCCACAGGCACACGCAGTTCTCAATTCCAATTTGTGATGTTTGCTGCCACAGTCAGTTCTTCCTGAAGCTTGCTTTCAATAAAGGTTACCTGCGAAATTAATATTGCATAGAAATTTTCAAGGGTTGCTAATCTAAAAAATTACCCCACATAACCATTTATAAAACTTTATTACCTAAATAATTTCTATTTTCATTAAACCCAAAAGTAGTTTATTAGATAAACTTAATTCTAGATTTGGATTTTCTTGTTTTATAGAAAGAAATCTACTAACTTTCATTCCATTTTAAAATCCATAAAATCCGGAAATTCCCAACTAAATCCTTTTACACTCTTCATTAAATCATTTATCAATCAATACCCTTATCTTCCAATCTAGCAATCTACCACTGGAAAAAATTAAAAAGTTTTTTTTTCCATCTGCAATTTTTTTTTTTTTAATTTTTATTCTAATTGGTGAATGGTTGTAAGTGTGAGATAAAGATTTGGAAACTTGAACAAGTTTGAACCATCGATTTCGGCAGTAACCTGAGGTTCTTGCCATTCACCAAGTTTTATATTCACTGAGTTCACCGACAATCAAAGTTTGTTGCGAATTCAGACAAACACGAAAATTTGTCATTGCCATTTACCAAGCCTTGTGTTCACTGACTCTGCCATCACTTATCTCAGGCAACCACTTTTTTGCATATTTTTTCTTTGTTTTTCATTGCGCTATTATTATTATTATTATTATTATCCTTCATTGTGGTTTAAGTACGTATCAATTGATTAGTAGTATGCTTTTTTGTGCTTTTAGTTTAATTTCTCTAGTTTAGTATACTTTGGGATTTAGAGAACTAACTTGTTTGTATTTTCCTGATTTTCCTGAATAAGAGGGATGGTGACCATCTATTATGTTTGTATCTCAAGGGTGAGCAGAACAAGTATGTAGGAATATATATATAATAATAATAATAATAATAATAATAATAATAATAATAATAAAAAACTAAGTGGCAAGCACGCCCATTAGCCATAATAAAAGAAATCATGTATATCATCATATTATACCGTATAAAAAGTGGAAATAGGGACAAACACAAATCTGCTTGATTAGTTAATTGAGTTAGTTTTGTCATTTAATAATTTTATTTTAAAAAAATTACTATTTACCTCTTATAATTTGATATAATACACTAGTACTCTTATGAGGTTTGAAAAATATATGATTTATTTCTTATAGTTTAACATAATACATTAGTACCTCTGAAATTTAAAAAAAATATAATATACTAATAAAAAAATATTTTCTTTTGGTCATAAGAGTATTAGTCTAGTAAATCAAACTTGCAGAAAGTACTATTACAATATATTAAAATTTCAGGAGGTAAATAATATAATTTTTAAATCTCATGGGGTACTAGTATATTATGCAAAACTATTGATAACAAATTATATATTTTTCAAACCACATGGGAGTACTAGTATATTATATTAAACTATATAGGATAAATAATAATTTTCCCTTTTAATTTATTAGTGGATGCATTAATAGTTCATCTCAATTCTATTAAGGTTATGTAACTATATTTTTTATATATATAAAAAGATAACTAATATTAAAAAAAAGAAAAATAAATAAACAACTATAATAGGCAAAATAATTTATCGTGATTTTTTTATATATAGTATGACATAAAAGGCATATTTAATTTATACATTATGTAGTTTGACATATTACAGTAACCTCATTTTCTCTCAATTTATTTATTTATTGGACATGATTATTATAAAAGTAAATAAAATTTATTCATTGGATAGGATTGTTCTAATTATTTATTTAATAATGTTGCATCACATGTGAATGGTTGGAAATAGAAGGAATAGACTAAATGATCGTAAAATACTTTTTATTTCTATTTTATATATGACTCTTAATAATAGACAAATTAGTAATTTGGAATGACAAACAAAATGACTGTAAAATACTTATTACTTCTAATTTATATATAACTTTTAATAATAAACAAATTAATAATATTTATATGAGTTATAATACGAGTATAATATCTAATAATTACATTGAATGTACGTTAATGATTGCCTCAACTATTGATCAAATCACAGCATATATATAAAAGTGATAATAGAGGATAAGCAAAATGACCATAAAATATTTATTACCTTTATTTTATATATGATTCTTAATAATAGATAAATTAGTAATTTAATGAAATTTGAGATAAACATGCACTTTTCTAATTCAAAATGAATAAAATATTATAACAAGATGAAACAAACTAAAAAAATAAAAAAAATTATATAAAAATAAAATAGTGATTAACGACGAATTCAAATGACTCTTAATATTTGAGATAAAATAATTATATTAATATTGAAATGAAGTTAACTTATTTATATGGTTGTGACATTATAAATTTATATTTAGTTCAAGCATTAATTAGTTAATTAACATTTCAAATAAGACAAGACAAGTTGATAAAAATAAAAAAAACCAAATAATGATTAATAACGATGAATTTAATATATAATAATCACGTGTAAGACACGTTAATAAAAAACTAGTATATATAAAAGTGGAAATAGAGTTAGGTAAAATGATTATAAAATATTTACTACTTCTATTTTATATATAATTTTTAATAATGGATAAATTAGTAATTTGATATAATTTAGGATAATTATACATTCTTATAATTAATTGTAAATAAAATATTATAATAAGACGAAAAAAATTAATAAAAAATATATAAAAAACAAATAATAATTAATAACAAGTCTAATATCTAATAATCATATGAAAGATACATTAATTAAAAAAACTAGTATAATTAAGAATCCATAATTATAGCCTAAATTTACAAAATTATTTGTTGCTGTTCACCAATCATATGGAGTTACATGTTTCATAGTCCCAATTACATGCATATATTTTTTTTAATTTAACAGAGCCGTCACCGTTATTTTTTCTTTTATTCTTCTTCGATTTCTTTTATTAATTTATTTTGTTTGATTTGTTTTTTTGTGCTTTTTTTATCGATTACAAATAAATAAATATATTTTCAGTTGATAATACGAATAATTTGATTTGTGAAAATTCATATAAAATTTAGTTGTTAAATAATGAATATATAATAGCAAAAAAAATGAACATATAATTTTTTTAGTAATAAATCTATAGTTATTATACATCTGTTAAATAATAAATATACAATTATTAAATAATAAATATACAGTTAATAATAATAAACCTATGGTTATTAAATAAAAGAGTTTACAGTTATTTACCTATATTTATTTAGTAATGAACATACAATTGTTAAATAATAAATTTATAATTGTTAAATAATGAACTTATAATTATTTAATAATAAATTTACAGCTGTTAAATAATGACATACAGTTGAACCTGTAATTATTAAATAATGAACCTATATAGTTTATTAAATAATAAATTTACAGTTATTAAATAATAAATCTAGAATGGTTTGAAAATGAAAATAATTGTTTTTCTATAATACTACACATGTGAATAGACGTTTGATTCCTACAACTATATAAAGTCATGTCCATAGAATAACAATATAAAAATACATTAAAAAGCTCGATTACAAGTGTGCTGACTTCAAAATATTGTACAAAATCTTGAGCTTAGGCATGGCCACAGAGTGTGAATTTTTTAGATGAAATTTCACAAAAACTTATTCTTATCATTTTATTTATAAAAATATGTGCTTTTTTTTTTTTTTTTTCATTTTAACCAAATATCTTCTCAATTTTACCTAAAATAATTTTCAAAAATATTTAGCTCTTGTTTCTTCTCCATCTACCATCCGTCCTTGGCAACTGCATCGGAACTTTATCAAAAAGCACACTAGTCTATGCTTCACATGCCTCTCATTTGAGTAAGAGCTTCTAGTATCTTCTGACAACCACTAACACCGTCTCCCTATTCTAACAGCCTTTATAAAACAAAAGCAAAGCAATCAAGAAGATATACGCTTTCGTTCTTGTTCTCAATAATTTTTCTCTCTTATTAACCATAGATGTGAACTTCTTTTTTTTTTTATCTTCGAAACATCAGTTTTGAGATTTCAGCCTGAGTTGAGTTCATTTGTATAGATCCTTTTTTTCTCTTTCTTTTATTTTTTGCTTTTGTTCGCCTAATTAATAGCTTTTATTGTGCTCAAAAAATGAGCAGAGGATTCTTGGAAACGAGAGTCTGGGGCTAAAGTTCACCATGCTAAGATTCAGGCTTCTAAGGTAATTTATTCCTTGTGGGAATTTACACATTTTTTGATTTTTATGTTCAATCTTCTTATTCTGCATTCATTTTATACTTACAGGCTATTGCTGATATTATACGCATAACCTTGGATCCACATTCCATGGTGAAGATGCTACTTGATGTTAGTGGAGGTGATTTTTTCTTTCGTCAAGCTTCTGAGGTGATTATGAGATATATGGTGTGATTTGTGTGGAAGAGTTCTCAAGTTGCAAAGCTCTTGGAAGGATTTCTCTGAGAGAATTGGGGAGAACTATTGCTTCAGGTGTTGTGTGGAAAAGTGTACATTGTGCAGTTCTAATGAAATATTAATTAATTATTATATTATTTTTCTTTTCTTCTTATTGTTTTTTTTTAAATCAATAAGGTATTTTTAATGCATATATAAGGTGTTCACAATTAATTTTTAAAGTATATCTGAAATATTCTTAATGAATACCCAATATATACCCAACAAATTTTCAATATATATCCGAAATATTTTCAATAAATTTCCAAGATATATCTAAGAACCTAAAGTATATAAAAATTTCTAAAGTATAATGAATCAAGGAATTTTTAAGAATATTAAACTAAAGTATACTGCAGGTATACCAAATTTGTACTTTTTGATATATTTTGGAGTGATTTTTTGAGTTTATATATTTTTGTAATATTTTTTAGATGTGTTTGGTTTTGAAAAAAAATTTTAAGTGAGAATAATATTATAGTATTTTAAGATTTTTTTTTTGCATTTTTGTAAATTTTCCAATTTTCTAAGTTCCAATTTTGCACTTTTTCCCAAACTGTGCAACTTAGTATTTTATTGATAAATAATTCAGTAACACTCTACTTTTTGCTTAATTTATCACCTTTTTTTCAACATATAATTTGTATCATACTTAAATAGTTTTCAACTTTTACAAATTAACCCTAATATCTTTGTCATAATAATAATAATAATACTAATAATAATAATATATTCCATAACCATAAAAGAAAATTTATGTTAATGAATTTTGGTTTCGGAACTCAGTTCAAAAGAGGGAAAAAAAAGAACCATATTTAATTTTCTTAGATTGACCAATACATTTTTGGAGAATATCCATTAGCTTCAGCAATTGGATTCTGCCAGCATGAGAGCCCAACCAACTTGGTCATTATAAAGCTCGCATAAAGACGCAAACAACCCCGGATTTCTTCCACTAAAATGTCTCCCCTCTCCACGTTTCACTTTCTGCAATTATAAGGGCATATCTGTCCCAAAATTTTGTCTCCTGCCCTAATTCCTTGTCGCAATCTAAATCCTATATTAGCACAGACGCAACCACATAGTCCGCTTTCTTAGTTGGTTACTTTATCGGGTTAGGGTTACTCGCCGATTGCAATTGCTCTTTCTGATTCGATTTTATTCGAGTGAGTTAAACGGATCTGCGGAGCTGCGAGCTCGAGTGATTATCAATGGGTGTTCCTGCTTTCTATCGGTGGTTAGCCGAGAAGTATCCATTAATAGTGGTGGATGTAATTGAGGAAGAACCAGTGGTTATCGATGGAGTTAAGATTCCGGTGGATACGAGTAAACCTAATCCTAACAACATCGAATATGATAATTTGTACCTCGACATGAACGGGATTATTCACCCTTGCTTTCACCCTGAAGACAGAGTATGATTAATTTAAATTTCTTGCTTGATTAGTTTTCTTTCCTCCTTACTTATTTTTGTTTCGAAATCAGAATTCAGCATCTCTTGTTAGTTGTGTTGTTGTAGGTGATCATGATTCCCGATTCTGCATATAGCTTAATGGCTTCTTTTTTTTTTTGGATTTAGGTAGAGATACGGTTTTTCTTTCTTTCGAGTTTCGAGATTCAATTAACTATTTGGAATAGTGAAGTCGCTTGGATTGTGACTGATGTTTTTTCTTTAGTGAATGCAACAACCTATAAATAGGATGCAAAAGTTTAAATTGTTGTCTGCACATAGACTGTAATTTTTCTGCTTGCGGCATTGTTGAGTTCTGTTCACTTTGATGCTGCTGCTTAAGTAGTTTGCTTTGATGATGCTGTTTTATCTTATGCAGCCTTCCCCAACTTCATTTGAAGAGGTGTTCCAGTGCATGTTTGACTACATTGACAGACTTTTCGTGATGGTGAGACCTCGAAAGTTGCTATACATGGCAATCGGTAAGTATTTGAATTAAAATTGTTATTTAATGCTGAAAAACATTTCAATGTGACATTTTGATGTCCTGGATGATTCTGATTATGGGAAAACAACTGTTAGATGGCGTTGCTCCTCGGGCTAAAATGAATCAGCAGCGGTCTAGGCGTTTTAGAGCAGCTAAAGATGCAGCCGATGTGGTATGTGAATACTGTGTAGATCCTCTGAGTTTAGGCAGATGATGATTATTTCCTAATTGTCACTGAAATCAATATGTCAAATCTTGTGCTATATTGACTAAATTATCTGTAGTAGGATTTATTTTTTATTCTCTTTTGGTTTCTAAATGTAAAAAGAATTCTTCCTCTGACTTCTCATCTGCAGTTATTTGTTCACATAAGTCATAATATTTAAATTTTTTTTTTATAAGTTATTTAAACAAGGTTGCATCTCTCTCTCTCTCTCTCTCTCTTTCTTTTGCAAGTTCAAGTTTTGAATGGTGGGAGGTTTATGGGTTTGCATTTGTCATTGCATAAGGTGATCCAAATTTCCTGCTCTAATGTGTGGTCTCTTCTAGTAAGCTGTTCTTCTTGGACTGCGTTGGTCTTTAAAATCTCCGCTGCTTTGTAAATTGAAATCAGTATTGGAGAAAGGTCCTGTCTTAAGGATAATTTAACTGTGCATTACTGTTGTTTTCATTTATTTTGCCAATGTATGTGGAGATCTTTCAGGTCATATATATGACGCTTTCAGTTCCATGTCTTTCCGTTGTTGTTTTATTCCTATATTCTAAAAAGAAAAAAGGGATAGCGTGAGATAAAAGTGAGTTATTGTTATTGATTTGTCACTAATCACTATTAGTCTTTTAGGTAGCTGAAGAGGAGAGGCTAAGACAGGAATTTGAGAGGGAGGGCAGAAAGCTACCTCCTAAGGAGACATCACAAGTTTTTGATTCCAATGTTATCACCCCTGGAACTGAATTTATGGCTGTTCTGTCAGTTGCACTGCAGTACTATGTTCATCTTAGACTCAATTATGATCCAGGATGGAAAAAAATTAAGGTACCATTCGTTTTTTGGTTCGTGTTTTTATTCTTTATATTTCAATTTTAGTTTTGGCTATTGGAATGCTGCTCTTATCATCTGATGGTTTATGGTAAACAAAAAAAGCTGCTTGGAAGGAGTATTTTTTGAGTTGTTTCCACGGTTGCTTGTTTTGAAGGTTATCCTTTCTGATGCAAATGTTCCTGGTGAAGGCGAACACAAGATTATGTCATATATTCGTCTTCAGAGAAATCTCCCTGGTTACAATCCAAATACACGGCATTGCCTCTATGGTTTGGTATATCTCTTCATTCTCATTGCTATTTTCTTTTTCTTTGGGAAGGGGGCGGAGTAGTGTTGGTTCTTTTGATCTAAACTGACGTGGTTTGTTCTGTAAACTGGTGTTACTGCTAGGATGCAGATCTGATTATGTTGGCATTGGCTACTCATGAAGTTCATTTTTCAATTCTTAGAGAGGTTCTAATCTCTATTCCTGGAAGATTTCTTTTCTCCATTCGTCATTAATCTTTCAAAATATTGTCTTTTTATGTTATTTGTCATTGTCTTTTTTCTTTCAATGTATTTTTTGTCATTGTTGTCATCATCATTATTATGATGTGCGAAAGACACTGCTGCTATAAAGGAATGAATAATGAATGGATGTTATGAATCTTTCTGTTGGCATTTTGTACTGACTTATGTAAAATGTTAACGATAATGTCCAGATTGTTTTCACACCTGGTCAACAAGACAAATGCTTCCTTTGTGGTCAGATGGGCCATTTAGCAGCAGGTTGTGAAGGAAAGGCAAAGAGGAAGGCTGGAGAATTTGACGAGAAAGGTGATGAGGTTATTGTACCCAAGAAACCATACCAGGTTGGTTCTTATTTAAAATGTGTTTGGAAGTCATTTGTATCGATGTCTTCTGCTGAAGCATGACAAAATAATTAACCATTTGAGAACTCTTCTTTTTGGTATCTTTTCTCTTGATGCAGTTCCTCAATATTTGGACTCTAAGAGAATATCTGGAATTTGAAATGAGAATTCCTAATCCCCCGTTCAAGATTGATTTTGAATGCATTGTGGATGATTTTATTTTCATGTGTTTCTTTGTGGGAAATGACTTTTTGCCACATATGCCAACTCTGGAGATTCGTGAGGTTTGTAAAGATTTGACCTTCTATTCTCAATAAAGAATATGTTGAAATGACAAATCTGTAGAAAAACAAGTGTGTGTGTGTGTGTGTATATATATAGCAATGTCCACATCTAAAGCTTGCTAATATCTAGGTTTTATAAAATGATCTTCAGCAAGTGTAGATGTTTACAAGGAGATAAAAATATGCATATATTTATGTCTAGATGTGATAAGCTAATTTGTTAATCCTTGTCAACTACTGTTCGCATCAAATGTTGTCAACACTTTGAATGACTTCACAATTAGTGTCACCTTATTTTTGAATGTTATAGGAAGTAGGATATGCATGTAAAGAGAGAAACATTTGAAATTGAATATTGCATCATTACAAATATAGCCAGACAGGAAGCGGGTGGTACCTCTTGCTGCTTTGTGGTTCAGAAGGGGTCTGCATGTGTGTGTGTCTGTTGGTGTTTTCTGTTGTAGACTAGATACCCAGGCTATGCTTTGGTAGGATTCAATTCTGCACCTTTCCATGTAGCAAGTTAGCTCCAAGCTTGAAGAGTATAAGTTAATGCTGTTGAAATGCTGATGTTGTGATCAATCTTAATATTTGTTTACATGTTTAAGCATGATCATGTATCGCATTTTCACACTGCACTTCAACAAATGTCTGAGTGGTAGCTCGCTAGGCAGCTGCCTATTTGGATCTGTCTTTGTCCCATGGGCCCTCTCTCTTCAGTTAATTGATTATGCTGTCGCATGTTCATTCTTCTTATTGGAAATATCATATGAGTTTAACTGATTTTTGTTTCCCATTCTCGATTTCATTTTCAGGGTGCAATCAACTTGCTGATGGCAGTATACAAGAAGGAATTCAGTGCAATGGATGGTTATTTGACTGATGCAAGCAAAGTATGTCTTGAAGTTAAATAGCTACGTGGAGAAAGTACAATTACCAAATTGCTGCTGTTTTTGGAGAATTGTTCTTTGCTCTGATATTATTTATTATTCGTTTTCCTTTCTCAGCCAAACTTGAGCAACGTGGAGCATTTTATTCAAGCAGTGGGATCCTATGAAGATAAAATATTCCAGAAAAGGGCACGCTTGCATCAGGTTAAATTTCTTTGACCTTTGTGGGTGGCTTTAAAATATTGGATGCTTACTTCATTAAGTAGGATTATAAAGTACATTATTTATCGGTTAAATAAGATACAACTTGCTTTGTTATGCCGTTGTTTTTGCTAATCAGTTTCTAGATTTTGAAAAATATAGAATAAATTATCATTTGAGTGTTCAGGGTCTTGGTGCATTCAAATATTAGCCATCCATCCCTTGATCAGCCTGCATAAGTTGTTCTAGTTTCCTCTCTAATTGAAATACTTCTAAATGAAATCAAAATTTCAAGAGTAAGAAAAATAAACAAACAAAATAAGACGTTTTATACATAAAATTGAGCGAGTAGATTCAGTTAAATCAAAATAAAAAAATTTTGGCCCAATTCTAATACCCTTTGAAAATGGAAAATTTTGGTTCAGTTTTCATGGTATTCACAGTTCAATATATATGTATAGAGGTTGCACTTCACCTTTACAGGTAGTTCTTATCATTAACTTCTCTATTCTGTTTGTATATTGCAGCGACAGTCTGAAAGAATCAAGAGAGAGAAGGCACAATCAAGAAAGCGAGATGATGCGGAGCCTCAATTTCAACCAGAATCCTTAGTTCCAGTTTCTTGCTTTCATGGTTCTCGTCTTGCCTCTGGTCCTTCCCCTTCACCATTTCAGAGCAGTTCAGAAAGGTCGATTAATAGAAAAGAAAGTAGCCGTACTTGGGCATCCAATGGTAAAGGATCTTCGGTTCGGCCCCATAAAGTTGCACGTTTGTCTTCATCAGCTAGTGTTGGTGCTGCAATTGTTGAAGCAGAGAATACTCTGGAAATAGAAGTATGTTTTCCTGCTTCCGGAGAGACACTTTAATGTAATTCTGACTCCTCCAGCCATTTTTTAGGACTCATATTCTGTGGGCTAGCCTTTGATTTGGTATGAGCCTTGCTGGCTAGGAGTTAAGAGTTCATTTATTTGTGCATGCAACTTGGCAGACTTCCATTTTATTATGACCCATGTGATTCTTTTTTTTTTTTTTATCATAATTTCTTCTTATTTTACAGTTCCGCGAAAACAAAGACGAGTTGAAAGCTAAGCTTAAGGATATACTTCGTGAAAAGTCTGACGTTTTTAACTCTAAGAATCCAGAAGAAGACAAGGTTTGGGCTTCCTCCTAACTGTTGTATATTCTCTGAAATACTTCAATTGTTTATTTTTCTTCGTTTTCTTCTTGAAATTAGTTATAGTAATAAGGTGAAAGGCTAGATCTTTTAATCAAACAGTTGCTTTTTTCAAATTCTTTTTTATTGTCTGCCAAATATGAAACTGATGCTGTTTGCATGTGTCGTGGTGGAATTTGTGATGCAATGCTTGCTCTTATATTTGGTCATGTTTTGTATTATTGCAACTTGAATAATTTGTTTTAGCGTTCTAGTGTTGATCCTTTTTTTTTTCTCCAAAAGCATGAACACTTGTTGTTCTGCCATCCTGTTTTTGCGCCCTTTTGGGATGTAGTCCTAGTGAATATTTTTTTCCCACAAGGGAGTGATGTCTTTCTATGGGATCTCTGGTCTATTGGTTAGTTAGTTATTTGGAAAATGTATATTGTGTTCTCTTATCAGATTAAATTGGGAGAGCCAGGATGGAAGGAAAGGTATTATGAAGAAAAGTTCTGTGTGAGAACACCTGTGGAACTTGAAGAGATACGAAAGGATGTTGTAAGTTAGTTTAACTCATATTTTCTTTTTTTTGTTGATTTTTTGAATGTTTCTAATATCTTCAAAGAATCAACTTTTTTATTTGATCACTTATTCGATTAGGCTTTGCGATACACTGAAGGGCTATGTTGGGTAATGCACTATTACTATGAAGGAGTTTGTTCTTGGCAGTGGTGAGTTTTTCTTTTTCTCAACAGCTGAGAGTTCTCTCTTCTCTTCTTTCTGCTGTTATTGCTGGTTATACTTTTCCTTGCTGACTTTATGATGAACCAAAGTTCAATGGAAACATTTAGATTTGTGAAGACTTTCCGCACAATTAGCAGTAGGAAATATCACTGTTACTTCCTTGTCATTGCCTTGGATAGATATGGTGCGGTGACTGTTTCTTCTTGTACTTATTCATTTACCCACTCTGGGCTCACAAGCTGACCTTTTCCCCAACCCTAACCCAAAGAAAGGCCTCTGACCAGTGTGAAGTAGTGTTTTGCAATGCTGTATTTCTGCATGTTTTTTATGCATTTGCACATGGATTTGTAATTTGCCATGAATAATATTTTCGTTTCAGGTTTTATCCCTATCATTATGCACCCTTTGCTTCTGACCTAAAAGATTTAGGTCAGATGAACATCAAGTTTGAACTGGGTTCTCCATTCAAACCATTCAATCAACTTTTGGGAGTTTTTCCTGCTGCAAGGTGCCATAGCTATTTATTTCCCCTGTATATACATTGCATATATCCCATCAAGGATGAACCTGACTGGAAATTTTTTTTGGCAGTTCCCATGCTCTTCCTGTCCATTATAGGAAATTGATGACAGATCCAAATTCTCCTATTATTGATTTTTACCCTACAGGTATGCATTTTACCAAACAAGAATTGATATTTTTAAAACTCCCTGTATTCTTGCATCTTGAGTTTATTGAATGTATCAGATTTTGAGGTGGACATGAATGGGAAGCGGTATGCATGGCAGGTGAGTTTACTTTTCTGATCTGAATGCATTAAGCCTCATAGGCAAGATGTTGTGCTGGAGGTGATTTCTTATTCTAGTGGATTTTGATGTTGTTTCTTGGTTTTTTATTTCTTCCCCCAAGGGTATTGCAAAGTTGCCCTTCATTGATGAAGCTCGCCTTCTTTCGGAGGTCAAAAAGATTGAACATACTTTAACGGTATAGCTCTTGAATGAAGTCACTATATGATGTGTGCTTTGTTTCATTCATTGCTTCATCTCTAGGCCTCTTTGGAGGGGGTGTGGGGTGTTGGGTTTAAGGGCTTCCATCTGTAAATGAACTGAATGTACCGATTTTTTGGTAGGAGGAGGAAGCAAGGAGAAATAGTATGATGTTTGACATGCTATTTGTTTCATCATCTCACTGTCTTGCGGAGAGTATATATTTACTCGATAATAACTGTAAACAGTTGACTGACAGAGAACGAATTGAAGTCAAGGAACTTATTAATCCTGAGTTGAGGTTTGTATTGCAACTCTGTTTAGATGATAGGTTCCATTTAATGTATGAGATTCGTAGCTTCATCTGGTTTCGTTACTTTGAGGAATTAGTTTTTTTGGCTTTTGATTGAAGTTGTTGGATATGAATCATGTTTAATGGATTTGACACATAATTTTATACTTAAAAGTTGCTTATGTTAGTGACAAGTTAGAGAGGATCCAGTAATGATGTATCAGCCAATTTGTATTGTAAAAAGTATTATCTTTGGTGGAAACTATTTATTATTCCCAAGCAACCTACCTGTTTCAATTTCTAACAACCTGCAGTTGTAACAAGGAAACTAGAATTTCACTCATCTAAGATTCTCATGCTCCGTTATGAATTCAAACAATGCTAGGGTTTCCCTGGCTACTTAATATCCGCAGTGATCCTATTGAATTCTTAGATTTCTCTAATGTGTGAACAAATGTTACTTTGTTAGAGATCAAAAAATTGTATTTAATGTGATGCAGATTAAAAAATGTGGTTCATGCAGTTTAGGTTTGCCCTGTTTGAGCATCAAGTACTTACCTTTGTGCAGAGAGTTAATTGGCTGAGCTTGAAGAGAATTACTTAAAAGCTTTTGCTGTTCTAGTGGTTGAACATGATCAAGCTGTTAACATTCTCATATATATGTTAGTGGATCCAGCAATTTATGCTTCAGATGCATGCTGAAGCTATTTGATATTTCTGAAAGTAATGTGATGATATATTCTTATATGTTGTATCCTTGCTTTTGTGGCTGGTGAGATGCTATTATTATTCTGTATATCATTAAATCATCTTTATATGGCATTGGCACCATCAATTTCAATGTATGTAGATACAACATATAAGAATATATCATTTTAAATTTGAATGCCATTGCCTGTATGTTACTCTATTGCCCTCTAATTTGCTGTGAACTTTGGTTATTGACTTATGTGGTTTATGGGAGACTAGCTATAAATTCCAAATTTATTTGGCCATTTTCTGATTTTATTTAGGGCTGCGTGCAGTGATGGGATGAATGGTTATATATCCCCATGTTCTGGAGATACTCACCCTCCTATATTCAGGTCACCTGTTGCAGGAATGGAAGACATTTTGGACAATGAAGTCATGTAAGCTTTTAAGTTTTTATTCATTAATCTATTGTAAAACTCGATTAATGAAGGTTAAAACCTAACTAGTGTTAAGACCTATTAAACTCTATTAAAATTCTTGGAAGCAATAAAGTGCCTAAGATATGTCATTATTGTAAATTCTTAATTGGTTTATTCTTTACTGTACAGATGTGCCATATACAGACTTCCCGACCCACATAAACACATAACTCTGCCACCTGTTGGGGTTATATTCCCTAAGAAGGTATGTTTGTGTAGTGAGCCCGAGTGGTTCCAATGAGTCTACTTTTCATTATTGGATTTTGTTTCTTTTATTTGCTCTGAAAGACACATTTTACATGACTTGTGGTTTCATGTAAAGCTACCTGTTTGGTATCATATGACATCTGCCTCCCTGTCTTGGGTTCTCTCTCTTTCCTTATTTTCTTTGTTATAGAAATCTGGTTTTGAAATGCCTTGCCAATGGTCTACCTGTTTGGTATACATTTCTCAACAGAGACTGCAAACAGTGTAGTGCATGGCTATAATATCTACAGTGAAAAGCTGCTTGAGATGCTTTGTTACTTGTTCACAATCTTTATGAGCAAGCAAATCTTGATTAGTCCTTTGGTTGTTCTGTTCTGTTGGTATACAACCCAAACATTCCTTCGTTTCTTTTTCTATTTTAGTTTGATCAGAACAAGAAAAGGGGATAATCACATTATAGTACACATTATGTCGTGTCAATGTGAGCATTTTTTTTTTCTTGTTTTTTGTTTGTGCATGCTGACTGGTAATGTACATCTTTTATATATTTGTATCATAGTGTAATTCTAGTATCAAGTCATTGTTGAAGCATTCAGATCGTTTTGCAGATTAGCTTTGTGGTTACTGTATTGCCTTCAGATAACTTGTCAGGTTTTGCATGTTGAGCTTGATGATTTTGGTATTGATTCATATTTTATTTCTTTTCTTTCAGCTGGTGAATGTAGGAGATTTGAAACCTGAACCTGTTTTGTGGCATGAAGACTCTGGGAGGAGGCCTTGGCATGAAGACTCTGGGAGGCGGCCTTGGGAAAGTGAAAGGTATGCTTTTCTTGATCTGTCTTGTCATCTGGTCTCTGATTAAATGTGTACTGGTACTGCAAACATTGATTATCTTCTCTTATCAGGCATAATCCTCCTGGAACCATTTCTGGCCGTCAGCTTGGGGAGGCATCACATCGACTTCTTGTTAATAGTTTACAGTTGAAGGCAGGTCGTGATGGATATGCCAATCATTTGCGTGCTCCAACGCCACCATATGTTGCAGCTCCCCACGTCCCTCCACACACTTTATATTCAAACGGGTCGCATGATCCTGGACGAGATAGGGCCGCACAGACCAGAATGGATTATTCTCATGCAGGTCACCATAGATCTAACCGTGGATATGATCAACCCTATGCTTCGTCTGGTACTAGCCTTCATTATAGTGGGTCTTATTCTCACTATGACAGAGAGAACATATCGAGTGGACAGCATTCCAGACCGGTGTACCACCAACCTGAACTTTATCAGAATGGACCCAAGTACCCACTGGGATCCGGGGCTGCTGCCTATGCTTATCAAGGTGATTATGATGGCTGCCAGAGCCAGCAATCACCTGCTACTGCTGTTCATCAACAATGGGGTGGTAGTTTCCTGCCGCCCAGTAACCCAAGCTTTTCCAGAGGTTATGATCACCAACAAAGGGGCAACAGATACTCTGCATTAGATGCGAGAGGTAGTAGGACGCTGCATGGTGGATCAAACAGGTCACAGCATCCACCAAATGGTGGAACAAATTGGAGACCGCAGCATCCACTACATGGAGGAAATAGAAGGCCGTACCAGCCACCACCTAGTGGAGCAAGTAGTAGGGTTCATCGACCACCACCACCAGCATCTGGGTATGGTTATCGATAGATTATTTATTAATTATTTCTTATTCTAGTGATTCAGCCTTTTTCTATCATATTACAGTCGTTAGATATTAGTTGTTTACTATATCTTGTAACTTTTATTATTATTTTTCATAAAAAGTGTTTCATTTTGTAAGTTTCACTGGCCAAATTTTCGTAATAAACAGTGGCGAGCTTGCTCATACCAAAACATATTCTCTTCTATGGAAGATTTTTCATAGTTGTCACAAATTTCTTGGCGGCTATTTTCCCCCTGTATTCAGTCTTCCAGCTTGGGGTTTAACTGATTGCATTCGTGAATTAATTTGAATATATGCTTACATGTTATTGCTTTGTCTAAGATTGATTTACTGGAAATAATCACTAAAATTTGATATTATTCTTCATAGTGAGCACAATTTTGATGTGTTAAAATGACTAGATTCATCAACATATTATAACATATCATACTATATATATAAAAATAGATAAATTTACTAAAAAATCATATTGATTGTATTAATTAATCGGATAAATTTTATTATTTAATAATTTAATTTAGTAGTGAAAGATAGATAAATTTATTAAAAGACCAAGTTGATTGTATTAATTAATCAGTAAATTTTATCATTTAGTAATTTAATTTATTAATGAATATTATTAATGATTTATTAATTAGAAGTCAAATTCTATTAGAACTATATAATTATATTTTATATATAAAAAATAAATAACAAATATTAAAAAGTATATAATTGAAAATTAATAACTTAAATCGATAATTTCTTATTAATATATTTGTTTTGATTTGTTATTGTTAGCATCAATTTCAGCTGACAATATATATAAATTAATTAAGTTCAAAATTATTTAATTTGTTATTGTGAAATTATAAATTAATCATCATATCATCATACTTATTATATATGAAAGTGGAAAAAGGGGAATAACAGACAAATTTACAAAAAAAAAAAAAGTCAACTTGATTGTGTTACATAATTGAATTAATTTTATAATTTAATTTATTAATAAAAAATATTAATAATTAATTAATTATAAGTTTAATTCTATTAATACTAAATAATTATATTATATATATAAAAAAATAAGAGAACTAATATCAAAAAGAAAAAAATAAAACCGTAAGTGTAAGAAGTCTTAATTTGATTTGATTTAATTTAATCAAATAACAAAAAATTATTATTAATTATTGATTAATTTTGGGCAAAATCATACTTATAATACTTCTAAAAATTAAATTAAGCTAAATCATTTTAGTTTGATTTTTTATTTTTAATTTAATTTTGCTTATATGCCTAATTAAGTACACTCATCATCAGCTTAAGCATTACGTTCAATTGAGGATAGATAATTACACCCTTTAAACTTTTTAAAATTTAAGTAATAGTACATGAATGTATATAATTTTTTAAGAGTTATTTCTCATAAAAAAAAATATTAGGAAAGCACGGTTAAAAAAAATAATAATAGTATATTGTCATCAAATGTACAATAATAATAGTTTTCACTGATATATTAAATTTATATAATGGTAAATATAAACTAAATTATAATCATGCATGTAATATATAACATGAATTTCAAAATACCGAACATAATTCTTATAAGTTATTTGAAAAGTTATAATTTCTTAATAATTTTTATATAGTTCAACAATTCATTTTATTTTTAATCATATACCTAACGAGTTAAATTTTTAAAATTTACATGTATAGTATAATATAATTTACTTTTATATAAAATATAAGAATAAAATATAACTAACAACTATTAATATTTAAATTAAATGTAAATTAAAATGATAATTAAAAGTAAGTAAAATTAATTTGCTGAATAAGATTATTATTATTATTATCATTAATTTAATAATGATGAGTTCAATTATTAAAAATTATGTGTAGAGCACGTGGATGATTGAGACTAGAGGAATAAGCAAAATGATCGTAAAATACTTATTATATTTATTTTATATATGACTTTTAATAATAAACAAAGTAGTAATTTGGGAGGAAAGACAAAATGATGGTAAAATACTTATTACTTTTATTTCATATATGACTATTTAATTATATGATAATTAAAAGTAGGTAAAATTAATTTGTTGGACAAGATTATTATTATTATTTATTTAATAATGACGATTTCAATTATTAAAAATCATGTCCATGGCACATGAATAATTGAGAATATGCGAAACAAGCAAAATGATTGTAAAGTACTTACTATCTCTATTTTATATATGACTTTTAATAATGAATAAATCAGTAATTTGGAAAGACAGAAAATATTTACTATTTGTATTTTATATATGATATATTCTTAATAATGGACAAATAAGTAATTTTGATATGATTTATAATATAAGTTCAAATTAGTAATTTGAATACACGAGTATAAATATCTAATAATCAAATGGTGATTAATAACGAGTCCAATATCTAATAATCACGTGTAAAACACATTAATAAAAATCTAGTATAAATAAAAGTGGGAATAGAGGGATAAATAAAATGACAAATATCTATTTTATATATCGTAATATATACAAATAAAAGTGGGAATAGAGGAATAGATAAAATGACTGTAAAATATTTATTATTTTTATTTTATATATAATTTTTAATAATAGATAAATTAGTAATTTGAAATAAATATGTATTTTTATAATTTATTACAAATAAAATAAAAAATTATATAAAAATCAAATAGGGAGTTTAATATATAATAATTATATTAAATATGGATTTAAAAATGTTAATGATCAATAAAAACAAATTGGGATCCGTAATCCCCGTCTTTGGTACCTGTATGCTTTATATAAATTTAGGAGAAAACAACGTTTGCATAGAAAACAAAACAGTTATTTTCTCAATGCTTCATAAATTTGAAACTGTAACACTAATATTAATGATTTTGTCAAAAGTAAAAATGATTGGATAAAAAAAAAAAAAAGGTGTGAATAGATTTAAAATATACATCTGCCGTTAGGCCTTGTACTATATATTTTTTTCTATATGAATATCAAGAAAATGAGTTCTTCTGCATTTCTAGTTTACACAATCTATCTTTGTTCATAAAATTCTTGATTGTAAATTTAAATTGTGAAACGATAGTGTTTATATTTAGTTTAAAGTCCTTTAAGATATTTTAAATCCAACTACTGCTTTTTCATTCACATAGGAAACATTTTCTCATTAAATCTAAAACAAAATCTCAAATTTGTTTCAGAAAACTGAGGTTATTGAACTGCAATTTTAGTGTCCCATCAACAAATAAAGAGAAGAAAAGCAAAAAGACACATGATTTTAAGATTTGAGTTGGATCTAATTTATTCAACCGCACGTGTGCGGCTATCGTACTCACAAGTCCACAGCTTGTATTGGTCGGCCTGGTGGTGGTGGGTTCCATTTACGACCCTCTCTCTCTCTCTCTAAAAATTTATTAAAATTCGAATTTCAATTCTTATTTGACCTTACTTGGGTGGTCAAATTTAGGAATGTTGGTTCAATATTTGGGTTCTATTCACTGTTCACACGTGCGAATGACTGTGTTCCAATTTTCAGTAGGTAATTTTTTAAAAAAAGTTTCTCACTTGTATTCTTTATTTAAAATTGACATATGCAATTAGTGGAATGGCTTTAACGCACCTTTTTTTATAATTATTATTACTTAATTTTCACAAATTATAATCCAATACAAAAGTCTGAAAACGAAATGACAAGTTTTTGTCAACAGAACATTTGAAGGCTGTAAGAATTTGATATGAATCATTTCTCAAAAAAAAAAAAAAAAAAGAATTTGATATGAATCAAAACACTAATAATTAAAGTGTTAGATTAGACTATTTTATTAGTGTCTACTTTAATTATCCAATAGTTTTTAAATGTGGACTATAATCACCATCAACTTTTGCTTATTAGTCATTAACAAAATAATTTAAAAATCCAAATTCTAGCCTCCTCTCAATTTTTTTTTTTCTAGCCATCATACAGGGGTGATTTTTTACCATTATTAACCTCAAACATTTATCTACATATTTTTTTATTAATTTTTTTAAAATAAGTGGTTATTTTATATAGATTTATATTTATATTTTGTTTTTCGTGATTTCTTTGTCTTGTTGGTGGCATTTGGTTTTGTCATTATGTTACGACATTTCATTTCCATTGTTTTGTTACTGCGTATTTATGTATAAGCGATTCAAACAAATGAAATATATTCGATCCAATAAAAATAACAAATCAGATTATATTCATCTGTATATTGCAGAATTGAAATTATAGACATTTTAGTCGTTATAATATTATGAAATTTGCAGGCTTTTAACCTATTTATTATATTATTAACATATGTACTGTAAATATATTCTTTATTTCATCCTTTATAGTTTTTAGCGGATTTATATATATATCTATATACGTATTGCTAGTTTATATAAATAACATTATTTTTCTTGTTAAAAAAAACAAAATAATTAGATATCTTTACGCGAATTTGAAAAGAAAATTCAGCGGCATAAATTTGGGATTTTTTTTATAATATCATTGGTGTCATCTATGACTTTGGTATATACTTGGGTATATATAGCTAATGAAATTTTGAAAAAAAAAAATCATTATCCCATTTTTAAAAACATTTTTTAATATTTTATTTTCCCAAAATAATATTTATCATAAATTTTTATTATAGTCTTAAATTGATTTTTTTTCATGAACTAATTAAATTTAAAGTGATATTAATATTATAAAATCAAAGTTGATTGGTTAATTTATTGATTTGAAAGATTAGAAAATAAATCAAATGGATAAGTATATAGTAACGAATTGAAGATGGTAGCACTTTCAACTTCTTCCCCCTTCGACCATAGTGTTAGTGGTCCTATCCTATCCTAGTGGGAACACTCAGAAATGACTTATAGGTCACATAAAAATCAACCTAGCTTTATTTAAAAAGTTAGAATAATATTCCAGCTTAATTAAACCTAATATGTTATCTTTAACAGAAAATCATTTTCTTACTTGTCACCTTTCCAAAATTTAAAATCCAAAAAAAATAAAATAAAATCCCATGTCACTTTTTACCTTGTCATACTATTCGGTGATTGGCAAGTTGTTTTGTGTTTTTTTTCGTCTCAATCATTCAGTATATACAATCCAGAGGCTGTATAAACTAATTTGCATTCATGTTATATAGATCCACTAAAAGAGTGAAACTCTCCCTCCCGAGTTCAAAATTGCTCTATATTCATAATTCAAAATAACTAAGAGAAAAGGCTCTTATTAATTCATTTTACTCTTTTTTTTTTTACTAAGAAGATGATACACTTCGTAAATATATTTAAAGGATTTAGTGAATTATAAACTATACAACAGATGATAGTCATCCACTTACACTCGTTGTAAATGCGAAATTACATTTAGTACAAATAAGATAACTTGAACTTATCCTTCTAAAAGTAAACGCTCTTACCACTTGATTCAGACATATAATTGTAGTTCATTTCACTCTTTAAGAGTCTATTTATTATAACTATCTAGACATATTTGACTTGCCAACCCATCAAAGCTATATACAAATTAAAATAAAATTAATTATATTTAGACCCAAAATTATAAAAAAGGTCAATAGGTCATACAAAATTCCAAATATATTTTATCAAGTTTGGCCTTCTTTAATCTTTATATCACCACTGAAGAATACAAATAAATAATATCATCTAATTAATTATCTAGTTACTATTAATTAATTAAGGGGGGAGGGTTAGGTTTTTTCTTCTTCAATCTTCCAAAAGATCAAGTCCCTTTTTGGAAGATGTTTTATTTTTTCCAAACCACATTATCATCAAATTAACACCAAAAGATACAAATAAACAAATCAAATATTTAATTATTAATTACAAAACTAGTCAAAAAGACTAAAAAAATCCCACTTTTAATGGCGTGGAATAAATTAAAGAAATGATTGAGTAACATGTTGTATATGTAGAGACAGGTAGCTAGAAGGTGATATCAGAGTTATGTGCATGGCTTTAAGCTATACACAAGGCAGAGAGACTAATTAATTTAGAAAGCAATTGTTAATTTTATTTTTATTTGAACAAACAGCTAATAATATATTTCATTAATGACTTCTCCTAATTGATATACTATAATAGAAAAAATTTTAAATAGACTATACCTACCATATTATCTATACAATAATTTATTCATTTATTAATATACATTTAATTGTTTTATTCATATTAATTTAAAAAAAATACAATATATATATATATATCATTGAATTAATATGTAGAGATAGTATATATAAAAATTTCTCACTATAATATTTAAAAACACAGTAGGGACCTGTGGCGAAACACGAGGCAACCACCAACCAACTATACATAATAGTGTATAGGGATGGCTTGGGTTAGGTAAGAGATGCCAAATTTCAGAAAAATTTCTAATTTTTTTATTTTTCAATATATATATATATATATATATAGTGTAAATTACACCAGATGCACCATAAAATCACTCTTTTTCAATTTGCAGTCATTTGATCATCCCATTTATTCTAATTTCAAAAATAATTTTTTAATTTCATATTTTTCTCCCTAAATTCTTATCTATCACAATTAATGTGCATTGAATTCTAGTGTTAAAAATAAAATAAAAATTGAATAAAATTTACACATTAATTAATTAGGTCACAAAAAAAAAAATGATCATCCCGTCCTAAAAATTGATTTAAAAAAAAAAGATGAAAATAAAATTCCCACTTGATTTGCAGCAAGTCTGGAAAGAATTTCCTTAAGCACACTAAGATGCAAATATATATGTTATCAATTAAAGCAACAAACAGATCATAAACCAAGTTGTAACTTAATAATATAGTAGTATAGGTTATTAATAGCTCAAGTATAAAACAGCACGACGTTGTACAGTTATACTCGTACATCAACCATCGTTAAATTACATAGCTTGATTATATTAGCTGATGATCACTAATTTGCCAGGCAATATTTGATGACCATGCCTTCGCGAAGAATATTCTCTATCAACTTACACTATTAATTAATTAATACACGTATAATTAAGCAATTGGGTTCATTCATTTTATAATGCTTCTTTCCCAATATATTGGGGATGCTACGTATATACAACATGTTATCATTTTTTTTTTCTTCATTTGAATTCCCATATATGTTTTTTTATTTATTTATAAAGAATCTGACTCACTGGAGATTCAAATCTGAAATTGAATTCCCATTGTTGATATTTTAATATGCAAATTGCCTTATATTGAGTCCAAGCTACTTTAGCTTCCTATACCATTAATTATAAATCTTTTGAACCTAATTCACCCTAATTAGCGTAAAGAGTATTATCAAAAAAGCATTTATATTTTATAATTCAGGATAATGTTTGGGATATATATATCCATGGTTACCTTGCATACCTAAAAACCCCCACCCTGAACCCAAAATAAAGTGGGGATGAAAAAAAGAAAAAGAATAATAATAATTAAGAAGGATTAGCCACACCTTCCATATGCATGATCCTTCTTCTACTAAAAAATGGGAAAGCTTAGTCTCAATATATAAATTGAGAATAATTGTGATTTAAAAAAAAAAAAAAAGAAAGAGAATTAAATCCAGTAACCACCTTCCTCATCATAATGGTTGATAGTAGTGGTATGATGGACCCATTCCCCCTTTGGCACCTAAACCTATTGCTTAAGTGGTGGAGAGAATTGGGGTTGGAATTGTAGACTTCGTTACGTTTTAATCTTCTATGAATAAAAAAAAAAAAAATACTAATTGCATATAAATAATTGAATAGGTTAGAAGTTTGTTTTTCCTTCTTCCCTCCACCATATGAACCCTATCACGCTTCCGTCACCAAAATAATTACAAATTTTTTTCTCATTTATCCATTTATTTTTGGAATTTTTTGCAGTAATTAATTTACTTTAAAATTAATTATTACTTTTTAATTTAATTTGCAATGAAAATTACATCACTTCCTCACCAAAAATACCAAATTAAAAAGTTTTTGTAAATTAATTAAATGTAGTCAAAGCTAATTGGTACCACAAGAAAACGATGCTGGAGGATTAAATGCCATGCCGACCATGTTTCTTAACAATATAATCTTCGACTTGTTCTGCAAAAGTTGAAGCAAATTAACGTTTATATTCCATAAATCGTGGAACTTTGTCTTCTTCAATATTGGAGATTATCTCCCGACAATGTTGTTAATTAAATGGGATTTAATTTCTACCTTCTACTACATGCATTTTTTTTTTTTTAATTTAAGTATGTTTACGTTACTTGGACTATCAAATTTACCCTTTTAGAATTTGAATTTCATCATGTCAAAACGAGCATCGAAATAATATTATTACTCACAGATTTTAATTAAATGATATTTATCTTATTTTAAAATTATAAAATCACAAATTTAAATATATGAAATTCATTTTTTCATAAAATATAATATAATATATATTTTTATAAATTATAATAGCTAGCAAAACCATTAAACACACAGCAATTATATAAATCACTATAATTTCTTCAATATATACATAAAAAATGATATTTAATAGGGATTCATGTGAATATAAATTTATACTAGTCGTTGAATAAGATGAGATCTGTGTATATACACACATGGGAGTCACCACGATACACACTTCATGTACACTTCATATATATGAGTGATTCTATGGTACACCCGGTGTAATTTACACCGGGTGTTTTAAAATAATTGGATTATAAATTTTTAATATCATCCGTTGATAATGAATGGTTGAGATTAAAAGTTGATGATCCAATAGTCCTAAAGTATCAAGTGTAATTTACACCAGGTGCACCACAGAAACTCTCGTTGAAAAAATACATTTTAATTAAATTCAAATTTCAATTTTAAGCAAAATCATATTATTTTTTAGCTAGATTTAGAAAGAAGAAGGGAAAAGAAGATGTAACTATGAAAAGCCAATATGGGAATATGCATATCACCAACCTTGGACAAATCAATCACAACCTCCTTACAGTTATAGATATATATATATATGGGTGAATTACTAGTACACATATTAGCTTTAGTTGAATTTACTAGTTAATCCTTTTATTTTTTTTAAATACATTATAAGGTCACTCAGATTTATTTTAATGCATTAAAAAGATTTTCTGGTAATTTCGAATGAAATATTCTGTTTGATCAACTAAAAAATACCTAAATATTCTTATTTATATTTTGATAATTTAGTTAATTTAAAAAATAAATTTAAAAAAATATAACAAATTTGACATTTTGGTATTAAGTTAATGACAATAAAAATTTTTTTGGTATTTTTTTTTTATATTTTTAAGACAAAAAGAAAAATGACAAATTTGACATTTTGTTTATTTTTAATAGAAAAAATAAACGGAAGGGACATGAGGAACGTCATGATGTATTTTTAAAAATAAAAGAACTAATGTATTCAAGTGAGTGCGTCCTAGTAATTTACCTTATATATGATACGGTAGATTCAATTTGTATGGACCATTCATTTTTGGCCGAAGAGGTTTTCACTTGGATTAATTTTACAACCTTCTTCGTATAATTAATTAATCAGATTATAGTAATAATAAAAAAGTGATAATCGTATGTAAATAGTTTAAAATGGAATAATAAAGAAAAAAAAAATGGAAGATGGATATTAAAGAAAAATACAATGCGAAATATTAATTAAAAGAGAAGAGTGATGAGTGGCAATGTCGGCGCAGGGCATTGATATTTGATATAAGAAGGGGACCAATTTCACTAATTTTCATTCCCCCATACTTTTGGCCTTTGAGTTATCAATTGATACTACACAACAAACACATTCTCATTAATTCTTCTTTTATCCCTCTCTCTCCCTCTCCCAAGTTCAAGAAAGCATATTAGCTTCCAATCTTTCCACTTATGGAAATTAATCAACAGCTACCTCGCCAACCCTCCACCAAATCAAGATTCCGACGTGTTTGTGTTTTCTGTGGTAGTAGCCCCGGCAAGAACCCCAGCTACCAGCTTGCTGCTATTCAACTTGCCCACCAACTGGTCTTTTTCTTTCTTCTACTTTCTTTGATTTATTGCTTCGTTACTATTCTTGACAGCTTCTTTAATCAAGAATTTGAAATGTTTTTTTCTTGAAAATACAATTTTTGATGGATTTTTATAAATTAGCTTGTTCTGCTGTTTTCCTCATCTGGGTTGGATGAAATCAAACTTTTTTTTTTGTTAATTGTTGCAGGTTGAAAGGAACATAGACTTGGTTTATGGAGGAGGAAGCATTGGGCTGATGGGTCTTGTTTCCCAAGCCGTTTACGACGGCGGACGCCATGTCTTGGGGTAAAATTAGAACTGAAAATCTCTCTTAATTATTTTACTTGAATTTCCATTCTCATTATGCTTTCTTTCTGTTACAGAGTGATACCTAAGACTCTTATGCCAAGAGAGGTAATAACTAATTAATGTTACTAATCATCAATTTAATCACCAATTATAACAACTAATCAAATAATTATGTATCAGATTACTGGAGAGACAGTAGGGGAAGTAAGAGCAGTGTCAGGCATGCATCAACGAAAGGCAGAAATGGCCCGTCAAGCTGATGCTTTTATAGCCTTACCAGGTACTGCTCTCTTACATAATAATACTAATATCAATTATGCATAGAAGTTGAGAAATTCAAGAATTTTAAGATAACTGGATATAACTGCCAATCAAATTATCTGAATTGTTCATCTCACAGGCGGTTATGGAACCTTGGAAGAACTTCTGGAAGTCATCACTTGGGCTCAGCTCGGAATCCATGAAAAACCGGTAATTGCAATTACTTTTGTCGTAATAAAATTATATTTTTATTAAAATTAATTTAATACAAATTTAAAATATATCTTTTCGTCTTTTAATTGGGGGTTCAGGTGGGACTGTTAAATGTGGATGGGTATTACAACTCACTGCTGTCATTCATAGACAAAGCAGTGGACGAAGGGTTCATAACACCAGCTGCCCGTCACATCATTGTATCTGCCCAAACTGCCCATGAACTCATGTCCAAGCTCGAGGTACGCATTACCTTATCATTTCCGAAACATTATTTTTGTGTTTTACTATTACCACTTTTTTTTTTCTTTTGCCAAATGATTTTGAGAGCATCAGCGCATGGTGCGCACGTTCTCTTGTACATGTATATAATTATTTATTTTTCTTTTTTTTTTTTACAGAAATTTATTTTTCTTCCTGTTTATAATTTGTGAAATTGAACAGGAGTATGAGCCGAGGCACTCAGGGGTGGCTCCTAAGCTAAGTTGGGAAATGGAGCAACAATTGGGCTACACAATAAAGTCAGATATTGCTCGTTGACATTATCGGATATACTGTTGATGGAAAGGATTGATTGATGACTGTGAGCTGATTTTCTAATTTTAATTTAATACACACACAAAAATTTATATAGATGTGAGCTCCACAAAAGAAGTGCCCTCCCACAGTCATTTTAGTCAGCTGTGGTTCAAGCTTTTATTATTATTATTATTATTATTATTATTATTAAAAAGAAAAGTTATTTATTTTATTAGATTCTGACCAGTGAGTTTAATTACTAGTAGTTCATGTTTGTTGGAGATCTCTGATTCTGTAATTATGTATATTTGCCTTTGTTATGAGAAGAATATTGGTTGAGATGTATAGGGCTTGGATTTATCATTTGTCAATCCATATTCATAATACTATGTAATTATATACTGAATAATTAGTTTATTTAAATCACGTTTAAAATAGGAAAGTGATACTACTTGTTCTCACTTATTTTATACCAATTTGCTCACCAGTATTAAAATATTTGTATTCTAATGTAAGTTGAGCAATAAATGCAGATAAGTAAGTTGATAAAATATAAATATTTTAATTAATGCATTTTAGATAGAAATGGGTAAAAAAAAGGTTAGGATAAATAATATTTTTTAAAATAGAGAGTACAATTGTCCTAGACCGTACTAGGGCAGAGAAATGGCCATGGCCCCATAGACAGCAAGTGGGAGCGGTATGCAAAAGGGAAGGAAGAAAGGTATGGCGGAGAAGGAAAGAATGGCTTCGTGTCCTTCTTCAGTTGAGTTTGTAGATAAGGACGTAGGGGTAATGCACTACTTAGTGCCCACACGTGACCATCTCAGTTGCCTTTCTTTTGTTCTTGCTCCATGTTGGAGATATTTATTTATTTTGTATCACTTCCTCGGCTCCAATTCTACATGTATGGATGATGGGGCTACTGACTAATGATTAATTAATACAGAAATTATTCATATTAATGCTTTGAGAAAAGAATAATCATAAAATTCAATAGTTTATATTGTAATTAACTCCATAATTATCGATATATATATGTGGATTCCAACAGAATTCTTTCATTTTTCTACAGATGTCTTGATTGGCTGGCGGAGTCATTTCACAAATAGACTTCTAAAGCAATGGTTATTAAAAGTGTCGGCCTCTTTTGTTTATGATTTCTATTTCTGGGCAAGCATGGGGGGTTAATTCACAGTAATCATTCATATTGTCTGTGGACTGTAGAAAATGTCCGCTTCCGACTTTAATGGTCAAAAATCAGACCCCCCACCTGTCATTACTCCATTGCCTTAGATACCTCCTCTGCTCTCAACTTTTCCACTTAAATTCAATGCGTTTTTTTGTGTGGATATGCATTTATCTTCCATACTAAGTCTATGTATTTTATTTTATTGATTTTAAGAAGATAATAAACTTTATTGACTGGGTTTATGTCCAAAGACATGCACCACAAACGGAGAATTGAATCTTTGCTTTCTCTGAAGGCGATGGAGAGCCAAGACCTTTGAGTACATTTTGTCCTATGATTCTTGGACAAGAAATTGAACTCTTATTTTATAATATTGGTTGCCCATCAAACCTAATCACTATTGACATTGTCCACTAATCTAAAGCCTCGAGCATTTACCCCATTTTCTGAATAACAAACAACTAACTAAACCATTTTTTTTGGCTGTTATGCTTAAGTTTTAGCTGATATTACTTCAATAACACAACCAAATAGAGTTAGAACTTGAAAGGAAGAAATTATGAAGAAATTACTGCAGCTCCCAAAATAGCTCTAGAGAGAGAGTGAATTGAAGTTTTAAGAATTTTTAGTCCTTGTAAAAATGAATTACGTTTTCCAGAGTATGGTAATAGTATTTTAATTGGGACAGAGTATATTTTTCAAAATTAGAGTGAAGTTAAAATGAACTTTAAAATCAGATAAGATTATATTCCACAAGAAAAGATTCATAAGGATGAATGAATGCTTTTAATGAAAACTAAAACACAAGTTTGATCCTAAATAGAAGTGAGTTTTTCTCAATATCTCTTCAAACAAAATCATATTAAAGGAATATAAAACAATGCTGCAATATTAAACAGAGATAGAGAGGAGAAACTTGACGCAATTGAATTTATAGTAGTTTGATATTTTTACCTACATCTATTCCTCAAGATACATTCTCAAGAATTTATCTCCATTAATAATTCTTTTCAAAGGCAAGAATCAAGTCAATTCTTTGATGAATTTTGTATTTTCCAACATTCAAAGAAAAAGGATTATTTCAAGAAAAAGGATGTAGCCTTTTAGCCAACAATTATTTCAAGAAAAAGGATGTGTATACAATCAGGATTAAACTCCAAGTGTAAAAGGGGGAAAAAAGCTCGAGCCAAAACCATCAAATCAGGGGTTCACGGAGTAAAA
Source organism: Balakata baccata (assembly GCA_949630135.1). Classification (NCBI taxonomy): domain Eukaryota; kingdom Viridiplantae; phylum Streptophyta; class Magnoliopsida; order Malpighiales; family Euphorbiaceae; genus Balakata; species Balakata baccata. The sequence goes on along the minus strand of CATIWF010093734.1, from coordinate 78,796 downwards.
ACAAACTAATTTAAGATTCAAGTAATTTGCAAACGATCAAGTAACCCTTACAGCTACATATAATACAAGCAAACATTGATTCGTACTAGCTATATACTCAATATGATTTAGGTGAAGGATTGCAGTGCTGAAGAGGTGGTCACCAGACCAGAGAGCAGGCCAACAATAATCGCACTGTTATATGTGCTTGGTTCCCCTTGCATATAGTTGTTCCTAGAATCAACAAATGATTCATTTAGGAAGGGTCCACCCACAAGTGCTCCAACAGCTACATTGGGATTGGGATCCTCTGCCTCGAGCCATTTCCTGCCATCTTTGCAGCCCGTTGTTGCATCTGCTGGGATTGAAGCTCCCCTATGGTGCACATATTGTGGGTACTTATCACCATATCCGACAAGATAGCTCATTTTCATAGGATTGTTGCCCAAGACATAATCAGCCTGGATTAAGATGTAGATTCTCAGATTTGGAAGGCGTAGGACTTCAAGGTGAAGTAATTAATTCAGCAAACTCAGAAAGCCAACAACATGTGTGAATACCAATAAACAGAACATGATCAGTTTACCTGGGATTTGGCAAATTTCCGAAGATCGGATGGTTTGAATGATTTTCCATTGCATAACAGTGATGCAGTCCTTGATGTAAGCATGTAATCACTATATAGAGATGCTAAAAATGCAGAAGCAAGAGGATGTTGTAGAGCATTCCATTGACTGACCCATATGAGGCCATCTGAAACCAAGAAACAGGATGATGTTACACGGAGGAGATCGTTTGAAGAGAAATGAACAATTCAACATTGTACAAATTAGGAAAAAAATTGCTTGAAGTTTTGGTTTTTATATCTCAGCATGATTTTGATCTCTTAAAATCGTGCAGCATCTCAAGGAGATCATCAATGTCTAAAGTGTTTGTCTTAGTCCTAAAAAAGCTGTTCACTACACAATGATAAATGAATGATCAATCTCCTTGTAAAGCAACAAAGGGCATTAGTTGCCTGATTGATTTTGATATTTAAACAACAATTAATAATTTTCCTCGGTAATATCTTTTACATAATGAGTAGACCTCCATTTATATTTTCCTTTTATATACTAGATGTATTATAAAAAATAAAAACATACAGAGGTTCCCTCAACTCAAATTCAGTGAAGTAAAACCATAGTTCCCCCTAATCACGCATTGCAACTGCAGAGCAATATATGATCCTTTGATAAGTTCCCAACTGATTAGACAGTTTAGTTTGGTAAACAGCGGCATGACTGTTAAACATTTGAGCATCAAGCTCTGAGACTCTCAGATTAGATGGAAAATGTAATAACTATAGTGTTTATGCAAACTGTGAAAGGTGCCAGGAACTTTATTTAAACACAAACTTTGAGGATACATCTAATTCTACATTCTATTCTTAAAGAACCTAGTCATATAATATCAAGGAAGGGCATTACTGTCAGTTCTGCTGGTTGTGGCTGTTGGAGAATTCGGTAAAAGACCACACATCACAGCTTCAGCTGTTTTCCTGTACATTTGAAGGGCTGAGTTTGAGGTGTCTTTCTCACTAAAGAAAGTTAATCTGGACAATAAAACCTGCATCAAAATAGAGTAATTTTTTCTTTTAAGATGTGGAATCATACTTTAAGAGACAATCTGAACAGAGTCCAAAAAGGAAGCATATCTGACTTAGACACAATTGACATAGCATTTTTCTGGATAAGACACTAAATTGTCAATGTGCCTTGAGTACACTAAGAGATAAAGCCAAGCAATGACGCAGATATGTGCTGAGATGTTATACATCTCAGTTTGATTACAGTTTCTACCACAATCCTGTCATGCTTTATGCCTACTATGAAACAGAGAACAAACAATAGCCTGACAAAATAATTGGTCCCGTCATACTAATTCAGATAAACAAAAGGTTCAGCTCAATTATCTATAAGGTAACTTTCTGAGCATATGTTGCAACATTTATAATGCGAATTTGATGCATTAATGCCCATTAAAAATACAATTAAGTTTTTAGCTGCTTCATTATGTCTGAAAGATGTCATCATGTTTGTGAAGTTCATGGTTATCGATAAATGCTTGAACCTAACAGAGCTTTTTTTTTTTCCATTATTTAATATCAGATATTTGAGGTGTTATTACAAAAGAAACTTTCCTTCAGATACACAGCTGTGTGCATTAAGTTCAAGAAACATAACAGAGAACATTGTAAAGATTAAATGCCATTCCATGATACCTATGAAAAAGTAGGATCAGAGATAATGTGGGGACAATATAACAAGTATCCGTTTAAATGTTGCCATGCTTATACAAAAGCATACCAAATGTAAGAAGCACTGTGTTGACATAAGCTATACATCAGATACATACAAACATGTAGGATCAGAAGGATACAGAGATCAAAATTCATTTAAATTTCATCACACAATTGAAAAGCATACTGAATGGATTGGAAAAAAAAAAAAATGAAACACATACCTGTGCTCCTGCTAGCTTATTGTCCCAGCTAAACCATGTAGGATTGCCCCAGTTTGCAAAGGTTTTTCCATTTTCACCAGTAACATACTGAAGGTATGTTTTGTCCCCTGTTGCATGGTAGAGCCAGCTAGCTGCCCACAGGAGTTCATCCCCATATCCTGTTGAGTTGTAAAAGTTCTGGACTTCAGGGATGCTCTCACTATAAGAACCTCTATGTTCATCAGCAAAAGTAAATAATTGTTTGGCATGCTTAAGAAGCATGCTGGAATATGTAGGGTCGCTTTTCTTAAACACCAGAGATGCTGAAGCCATAGCTGCTGCAGTTTCAGCTGCAACCTCTGTCCCAGGAGAAGAAGTGTTCACCTGGGTAAGAGGTCTCTTCTCAGTCATGTCCTCAGGTCTGTCCCAACAGCCATGATCTACCTTAGGGTCACCAACCTGTCCCAAAGTAAAAAGAAAATTCTATTTTCACAAGCTTGATATATTATAAAGAAAAAAACATATTCTATAATTCACAAAATAAACATATCCAAAGGATTCACCACACAACTAGGAACAAATTAAACAACTAAAGTAAATTTTTGTGAATTCAAATGCTTTGGGGAATGTATAATGACCTGAATGAATAGCACGTCATCTGAAGCATGAGCAGGGATAAGGTAGTCAGTAATCCACTTAAGGGAATCTTGAGCGGGCTTCAACTGATTAACAGCATCCATCTGATCCCCATATTCAAGGATGGACCAGGACAATACAGTGGCAGTAAAAGCCATTGGAAAACCAAACTTCATATGATCTCCCGCATCATACATCCCTTTTGATAGATCCAATTTCGCTTCACTCCCATCTTTAAGACCCGAGTCTCCTCTCCAAGATATCTGGTTATCCACCAACTTACCAGCTGCATGAATAAAATACGATTTCAAGAATCAGCAATATCAAGAACATGAAACATTTCAGAAAATAAACTAGCACCATAATTACAAATAATGGAATAACCAAATAAGAGGGAGAATGTGAAAATGAGCTGAAGAAAGTACATTTTTGCACATCGAAGAATTGCATAGCAATTTTAAGAGCGTCACCATACTTCTTCTCTATGGCGCCAGGAGGCCCTGGAACAGGAGCCGCCTCATCGGATTTTTGAGTTTTCTTTTTGACTGTGTAAACCACGGCAACCACAACCAATGCCAATACAGCAGCGACAATTAACCAACCGCAGCAACCCCTTGATCTTGATTTCTCTCCCATTTAGGGCAATGCAAGCTTTAAATCACCGCCTGATTACTGAAAAACCTATAAATAACGAATCTCTAAGGTCTAAAACTTTAGATCTATCATATACAAAAAGTCACAATCAATAAATAACCAATTCTAAGATTGAAGAAGCTATCTTTCAGCTCGCATTCAGCAATGCGCGAAAGATTTTGGAGAAAAGGAGAAAGCCGTGGTTTAGAGTAGCAACTCAAATGGTTTTGCAACTTTAAACAGAATGTTTTGACAAAATGTAGCAGGAAAATGATGTTTTAGACGCTGCAAATCCTAATTAGGGAATAGTTTAAGTTGGATCTGGCCCAAGTCGGAACAGATAGGGCCCTGATCGGAGGAGTGTCGGATTTTTGTCTGAGTGGAGGTGGTTTTTGCACCGACAGGATGACTTCCGCTGTAATAAAATCGTTTATTTCCCGGTTTTTTAATGAGTTTCTAGGTACTAGCCGGTTTTTTTTAATTTTTAAATGACGGGTAAGCCCCTTGAGTTATGTTTCAATGCTGCCGAGATTTGGGGAAGAAAACGGATCATTGGATTGGTCAAGAGGACAAGGACTAGTGTCAGCCGTTGGTACGGTGGAACCAATCTGATCTGGACCGTTCAACTGCCCACCGACAACTGGTGAGCCATGAAGACTAAGGACCGTTGATCTTTTTCTGTGTGATACATACTGATATTCTTTGGGTGTCAAATAGGCTAATGGGGTTTTACATTTTAACCAACCACAATACATCGACTGGCTACCATTTAAAGGTGAAGTTGTTGGTCCAGTTTTGTAGTTTCGATGTCGTTTTCGTCATTATTCAGTTAGGATCATAATAGGGATGGGCTGCCAGCCAGAGAAATCCTTTATATTTTATTGGTTCCAACATGACTCATTTTGTTGGGTTGATTTTTTTGGTTTATTACCAGATGATAAATTTCTTCCTTCTACTATTACTATTAGTAGATGATAATTTTTTATAATTTGAGAATATAAATAATTAATGATGACTGAACTACTTCTGCAAGTGAAACAAGGATCGAGAAAACTATTATGGGCTTGCGTTATATGGTTGGCCCTTTCATGGGCTTGGATTCACCCGGCGTGGCCCTTAAAAAGCTTAATTTAGACAGAATAATTCGTTTCCAAACAACTTCTTTATATGTAAAATTTATATCCCTAAAAAATATATTTGAGGCCAATCGGCCCAAAAATATATGTAAAATTTATGAGACTGTTATATCAGGTATCTTGTACATACAGCAATATAAACCAAGCTCCGTGTAAAAATAGCAAAAAAATTATAGTAGTAATTTTATAAATAAAATAAATCTATATATCTATCAAAATATGATAGTGATTTTGTAATATTGATAAACTTTTTTTTGAGCATTTTAGTGTATTCAAATTTATCTGTTACAGTTTATCTAGTGTTAACTATAGATTTATTGAATCTTAATTATATATTTATTAAATTTGAGTGGTAAATTTATTTAGTAGAAGTACATCGAGCGTTATCTACAAATTCATTAACTATGAACTATAGATTCATTAAATATATATGGCATATTTATTACTTTTCCTTTAATACTAAGTTAAGTAGAGATTTATCGAGTGTTAACTAACAGATTCATTAAACTTATTTAATTTTTTATGTGTTTGTATATGGAATGAAGATCTATCATAATTTTTGTGTATTGTATCAATAAGTGGTAATGAATCTATCATTAAAGTTTTAATAAATCGGTATTGTATAATTAATGAATCTGTAATTAACAATCAATGAACTTATATTTAATACTTAATAAATCTCTACTTAACATGATTTTTAAATAAATAATAATAAATTTATCACTAAAGTTTAATAAATTTGTAGTTAAAATTCAATAAATATATACTTACTCTATAATAAACCTATATATAGACATTCAAAAAAAAATTTATAAATATTATAAAACTACTACTATATTTTAATAGTTATATAAATTTACAAAATTGTTACCATACACTGGCAAGTACGGCTCTGGTCTAACTATGCAAGCCGGACAGATCCATTCCATAATTTGCGAAATTTATGAAACTAGCCGAAGAAATACGAATAATTTAAACTTCGTTCTCAAAACAGCGTCGTTTTTCACCTGAGCGTAAGAAACCCGTTCTCTCCTCAGTTCAATTCTTTCTTTTTTTGGTTCATCATGATCTCTCTTTGTGCTCCGATTTCTGGAGCTCATTACTGATAGACCGACGATTATCATCTCCTCCTTTTGGGTTACAGGTAACGGTATTTTAGTTGCCGATTGCCGCCTCCGTCGTTTTCGCTCCAATAATTTTTTTTTTTTTACATTGAATTCGTATCCATCATCTTCTGCTATAAGAGAATGAATTTTCTTATTTAACCTTTTGATTTCTATTTTCTTTTTTCTCAAAATTAAAATTCTGAATTTGGTTGTTTTCTTATTCTTTATTGCCTTCTTTTGGTTTCTGACTGTTTTGATTTCCCGCTTGTGCTATTATGAGCATCCCTTTGTTTTTTGTTTCTGTTGATTTGATTTCATCTTCAAAGAAGATACGGTAATCTGTATTTAATTTTCAGATGGTCAAGGGAGTTTTATTTTTTTGGTTATAAGTTGCATTGTTGTGCAAACCTAATTTAGTTTCTCGCTTTTATTTGGCTAAGGATGGAGATCAGTCTTGCATATAGTTAATGGTGTAGGAAAGGGTTTCTCTTTTTCGCTAGTGTCTTTCCTCTATAACAGCAACTACCTCTTGATCATCCAGAAATTTTGCTTTTTCTTTTGAATTTGTGAACACGCTAATATTTTGATAACAATTTTTAACATTTTGTTTATACCATCTATGCTTACATTTTTTGGATACTCCATCTGTGTGCTTTCAAAGAAAGAATTAAGAGTTTTCTGCAAATTTCTATTATCACAAACAAGAACATGACACTGCTTCAACTTCTGGTCAGGTTTTGAGAACAATGGATTGCACATGTACCTTCTTGTTTTTGGAGCGGATAAATTCAGTTGGTGGTTATTTTCCCTTAGAAATTGGTACTTGTATGGCCTATTTTATTGCAAGGAGGAATGCAGGCAAAAGTCTATTTGCTGAATTATGTGTTAGTTACATGATACTCAATATAACTGATCCAGAAAAGCAGAGTGAAGTTAGTATACAAGCTTCAAATAAATCTGTTGACAGTATAGCTTCACGTTGTTTTCACATTATAATACTATTTTTGGTCTCTGTGAAATGATTGTGGGGGTGGTGTTGTGTTAATGTACCACGGGATTGCTTTTGTATAAATTCAGCAGCCCAAGGTAATAATCACATGGCTGAATTCAAATTTTTATGATGTATTGTATGCTTTTCTTTACGGCATTATTTTCTAGTAAATTGAAAATTGTGCACTAATTTGAATGAAATTTTTTTACCTTAATGTATAACATGGATTCCATATTACTGTCATGAAGATGCATGAGACAAGAAAACCCGGGAAGATTTGCACTATATTTGATCCCATAGATAACATTGATGTTAAATATATCATTTGCTATTGACTTGATTTATTCATTGTGCAATTTATGGTAATTAATTAGAGTACTATTGTGGGCATTGAAACTCTTTTCTAATTAACAGAGAAGCTTCAAATGATCTTGCTGATTGTCTTATAGCTGAGCATTACCTCTTCTAGATGGATTGTGAAACTGGTAATCAGTCTAAGCAAGAACGATCAAGAACAAGGTGGACAGCATCCCTTGATAAGATATTCGCAGACTTGGTAGTGAAGCATATTCAACTGGGAAATAGACCAAACAATGTTTTTGACAAGAAAACTTGGAATCATATACGAGATGAGTTCAACAAGCAGACGGATCTAAATTTCAATAATAATCAATTGAGAAAGCATCTAGATGTACTGCGGACACGCTTTTATAATTTGAAGTCGGCCTTTGTTCAAAGCGAGTTTACTATGGAGGATTCTTGCTGTATTGGATTTGACCTGTGGGAAGACATTGGGGTTTGTTTTTCTCCTTTTATTTTTTTTCCCTTTTCCTTTTCTCTGTAACTTTAGCATTTTCCTTTTTGTTTGTGGACTATCTATCATATTATATATCCTGATTGCCTCCAGTTACAGGCACAGCCTAGGCCCGAGCCAATCAAAGTCAAGGACTGTCCCATATATGAGCAACTATGCACAATATTCACAGATACATCAGCTGATGGAAAGTATGCTCAATCAAGTCATTTCGAAGGGTTGGAAAAAACAGTGGGGAACGATTCTGCAGGCTTAACTTCACATCCAGTCAGTGGATCTTCTCATTTTGAAAACCTGTCGGCATCAAAATCAGTGCAAGGGAACTCCTTATCGCCAGCAATAAAACCAGAGCAAGGGAACTCCTTATTGCCAGATAAGATAGTTAAGAATATTGCAGAGAGAAAAAGGAAACGTCCTTTGGATACACAGTCTTCTTCGGAACAGAACAAGAAGGATCAAGAAATAAATGAAGCCATGGCAGAAGCCTTAATGGAGATGGTAGCTGCTTCAAGATGGAGAAAAGTTTCAGCAACACAAAATGATGAAAGATTTACCATTACTAATTGCATTAAAGCACTAGATGATATAGGAGAAATAGACCAACAGCTCTACTTTGCAGCTCTGGACCTTTTTGAGGACCGCCATTCACGGGAAACATTTCTTTCTTTGAGAGGCGGTCAGACTCGGTTGACTTGGTTACAGCAGAAGTGTGGTACATCCACCATTTTCTTCTAGAATCTAGGGTATGGAAGAAGTTTTTCCTCTTTCCTAAAGTAAAAGCCAAGTTCAAGTTAGCAATTCTTTTATAATCTTTTACTGCTAACAGGGTGCTTGAAGATACGGTCAATGTTAAATTGTTCATGACCTAAGCTTGTCTTGCTCAAAACATGTTCGTTTGACTAATTTCACTTCCAAAGATTTCAGTTTGTTGAGCAAGAGAATGAAGCTGCCTAATCTTGATTCTTGTTTTGGCTGTTGCATTTCTGTACGACCTAAATAACAACTATAATAATAACAAAGCCTCAAATTGTTGTGGCTTTATATGGATAATGCAAAAGTTCAAACACGTAGAAAGTTGAAAAAAGAAAGGTTTGCCCGTAAGGAACGATGAAATTCCTTCGCCATGGGTGAATCATCTTATCTTATAACGGAACCACAACCCTCATCAACAGAAAAAGGAAGCTTTATCGCTAAATATATTTTACATTAGAGAAAAAAAAAAAAAAAGCATGAGAGAGAATATGAAAGCATATGGAAAAGGCGTTGACAAAAAACGTATTGATCTCGTCTAGTTCCCACTGTGGAGTTCATTTGCCTTTGGGTTGAATCCAATATCATTGCCTGGGCATCCCAAGTGGGTCAATCATCGTCCTTGAATTCTCTGTTCGAAACAAAATACAGGCATGTGTAAGTAATGCAATTCACAATTTCAACTCTCTGCTTCTCTTCCTTTGAAATTAATATTAAATTATTCATCAAATAAAATTGCAGACAGCAACAGCTTCCCTGCCAGAGTTATACCTCATCCAACAGAATCTCTACGTCTCATAGTTATAATTAAGTTCTCAATATTCTATTCATATATTTAGCAGAAGTCAAACTCAGTTGAAACTTCTTGTTCATGGGATCTTAGAATTAGTAAGAATAGTTTATCATGCCTGATCCTCCTTTCCCAGTTTTGTAACTGTGATGACTATAATCAGAATCAATAAAACTCATAAAACAGAAGCCTTATCTGTTTGTATTAATGGAAAAATATAATTTAGAGATTCATACCTGCGATCAAGATACCGGGGTTGTATTCCAGAGCCTTGACATGTTGTGCATGTCAAAGAACCAGCACCATCACAATTGATGCATCTAGAGACTTCTTTATCATCTCCACCAAGCTCTACTGTCACTGAGCCAGTTCCCATGCAGAATCTACATCTCTCTAGAGCAAAACGTAACCAAGTTCCATAAGTAAGAAACAAAATAAACAAATATTCAACGTTTTCATATCACATCCATAAGACCTGAGAAATTTTGCTAAGCTTCGAGCACTATGTCATTTTGGATATTGTCCTTGTGAAATTTGATTCCTAATTAAAACCTTTGTCCCAAAAGGAGCACCCATCCTCCTATTTTTTTTGTAACTAGGTCGCTGTTTTGCATAAGCAACTCTCATAGCATATTTCCAATGAAAATTTGGGACCAAATTTGGAACGGGTAGTCATATAGAAGTAGTTTGAAGGCAAATCTTAGAAGGTAGTTTCTGATTGGATTTGAACAAGCAAAGCTAGAACCCTTTACAATATAGGGTTAATCCATTTGGGTACCAATATTACTGAAACCCAGAGACACAAATTCTACCACTGTCAAATTGTGGAGGCATATTTCCCCTCGAGAAAGGATAAAAAGGGGATTTGACTATGCATGTACAGAATCTTAGTAGCTATATACGTAAATCAATCAATAGCGACAAGCCAAATGCTCCCTCGCTGGTGTCTTTTGTCCACATGATTTACAGGAAACAAGGCCAAGCAAAATTCTAACAAGTTTTTTCATAACAGATATCCATTGACTGCCCTACAAGAGTGGCTGCTGATACGAGGCAAATTCAAGACAGACTAACCTTTGCACCAGGCACTCACGAATCATAATACAGGATAATGATCGCTTATGCTTGGCAGACCATGTGAACATTGCCACTCATGATTATGGCTTTCATCTCTCAGCTCTTTTCTTAGCGACTGAAAACTACATAAGATCCTTTAAATTTTTGTCACAATATTTGGCAATAAGATGCACCTAGAGGTTTATAGTTCTAATTGCTACATTCTCCTTCAGGGAATTGAGCACATGAATAGCCAAAAGCAAATCACATTCAATTCATAATTTCCATCATAATACAAATACTAAACACATTTACCTATTAAACTACCAAATTGTGGCAAAAGATACACGTTTTTTCATTCATCTTTAGAATAATTAGCTGATGATTTTTACTTACGAGCACCAGAACCGTTGCAAGGGAAGCATGGCTGAGTATTATCCCGCTTTGCCTGCGATAGTAATCACAGGTAAGCTTAAGAATTGTTCAAATAAACTTAAACAGAAAAGATAATATTGTTAAACTATAAACAAATTAACTCACAGCATTATCGATTTGGGTTTCGTAGAAGACTGGAATACCTATGCCGACAGCAACGCTCACAAGTCCAACAGATATTGCAATAATCTGATTTGGTTATACATTAAAATCAGCAATATCATATATAATTCAAAACTAATTCAGAAAAGAAAGGACTAAGATGGAGAAAGAACCGTATTTTGATCAAGATCAACAGCTTTGATGCATGGATAAGATGCTGGTGACCGTTGATTTCTTGAAGACTTGAAGGAGGAGACAGAGGAAGAAGCAGAGGAAGATAATTTACGAGGAAAGCAGATAAATGGCGAATAGAGACGAGGAATCGAAGTTCCTACTGGCATTTCTACTTAGATTTTTTTTTTTCTTCTCCGATTTTCAACTATTTCTGGGTGGCTTTGCTATGGAGGTCAGGTGATGAACTGAAAAACCGCCAAGAAATCGAAGCTCTCTTCGGATTTGGATATGTGGGTCAGCTTCTTACATCAACCACCAGACAGTTGGGAGCCTTCTCCATCAGATACCCACGTGGCGAAACATCTATGGCTACCTTTCTTTTTTAACTGGGATTTCAAAAATGCCAAAAAAAAAAAAAATTAAAATATTCCGATACACCCGCTTAATTTTTTTTTAAAATTACTAAAAACACTTAAAAAATATTTCAATCAAAAAAATCTCTCCAAGTATACTAAAAAAATATACATTTAATATATTTCACTATATTTTGAATATATCTTAATTTAATATTTTTAAAAATACCTTAATATATTTTAAAATCATTTTGAATATACATTAAGAATTTTTTAGAATTTCATTGGTATATTTTAGAAATAATTTAAAAATATTCTTAAAATATTTCGAATATACTTTAGAAATATTTTGAATATATTTTAAAAATATCTTAAAAATATTTTTAGAATTATATAAAAACATCTTAAATATTTTAGAAATATCTCGAGCATATTTCAAAACACCTTAACTAATTGCCTAGATTTTCGTAAAAAAAAGACAAATTTCAAAAATATTAAATATCTATTTTCAAAAAGAAAAAAAAGAAGAATGGATTATGGTGGCTTAATATTTTGAATATATTTTAAAAATTTTTTAGGGATTCATTGGTATATTTTAGAAATATATTAGGAATTTTTTGAAAATATTTCAAATATACTTTAAAAATATTTTTGATATATTTTGAGAATATTTTAAAATTTTATTTAAAATTCTATAGAAATACCTTATATATATTTTAAAAATATCCCAAATATGCTTTTGAAACATCTTAATTAATTGCCTAGATTTTCACTTAAAAAAAAAAAAAGAATCAAATTTCAAAAATATTAAATATCTATTTTCAGAAGAAGAAAAAGAAGACTTGATTATGGTGGCTTACTGTTTGCCTTCTCTTCTGCCTGAGCAGCAGGAACACATATCTATGGACCCCTACACTGGATCTTAGACTACTGAAAATAAAAAGTTGAAAAAGAGATAAAAGTGAAAACAATTTTAATAAGAACGAAAAGAAGAAAAAACAGAGGAATTGTGTAAATAAAATTTAACAAATTATAACTAATGAAATTTCCTCTAGTAATTTGGATTCTGTACTTTCATTATAGGCCCATTTTTAGAAAGGGCCAAGCCTATTGGGCCTGAAACGATCCAGTCATCGGATACTAACTCATGAAAACGATTCATTTATATTAATGTATACATCACATACTTCATTATCTATGTAAAATATTTTTTCACATTCCTATTGTATTTTGAACTTTTATACTCTTTCTTAAAAATATATAATAATTTTACTATTTTTTACTTTAAATGACATTTTTACTGCAGCCACGTTTTTTTATGGGTTGAAAATTGAATTAAAATTAAAAAACAAAATGACCTTAAATTAATATTTTTATTTTTTAAATTAATTATTAAATCAAAATTCTCCTGTATATGTTATATATAAAATTCATATACTTATGACTTATAAAATCCATATATATCTCTATACATGCATATATTCCACATATACATTTTGTTTCATTTTTTAAAACTATTTGTTAAGTTTAAATTAAGATTTTCACATAGATATTGTATATAAAATTTATATACTTATTACATATAAAATCTACATAAAAATCTCTATATACTGGTTATATATATTTCACATATACAAACTAATTGTTTTTTTTTGACTAAAAACTAATTGTTAAGTAAGTTAAAATTATTACATATATATTACATATAAAATCCATACACTAAAAAAAGAAGAATTGGTTCATGTGGTATTTTTTTTTCTTTGTGCATGCTTTTAATATATAATTGACTTTATAAAGATTCTCAATATAATTATTTCAAATTCTCCTCCATTCAAATTTGATGGAAGAGAAAATAATAGTTGTGTGAAAATTGAGCGATTATGGTAGTTAAAAATTCTAATATTTATGGAAAATATTGCAATCAATATGGAAATTTTATATTTTCTGAAATAGATTCTTTATTATGTGGGATTAACACTAAATGACAAGTATATATTTAAGTGTAAATTGGGTATTTTGATTTTTTTAAAATATAGTTTTGGTAGTTTTTAATTGTTATGTAGAAAGACATTACACACATAAAAAGTAATACATATGTCTATTTCCCTTTATATTATTTGGAGTTGTTATATTATGGATCCTGATCCATATAGCATTATAGGCCAAAACTCATCGCACATGTGAGCAACTGTGATAATTTTGTAAATAAATCAAACTTATATAGTTATCAAAATACAATGAAATTTTTGTAAATATTCATCATCTGTCATTAGGTAAAATATTATTAGTTTTTTTAAAAATGTTCATTTGTTATAAGCTAAAAGTTCATTATAAATAAAGTAAATGTTTATTAGTTAATTCAGAAAGTATAATTTGTTATAAAACTAGAGGTTCATTACAAATAAAGTAAATATTTATTAGTTTATTAATAAAAGTTCATTTGTTATAAAACTGAAAATTTATTACGAATAAACTAAAAGTTTATTAGTTTATTAAAAAAAATTCATTACGAATAAATTAAAAATTCATTAATTTATTGAAAAATATTCATAGTTATAAAATTGAAAGTTTATTACGAATAAAGTAAAAATTTATTAATTTATTAATAAATATCTATTTTTTGTCCATCAAATTTAATACATAAAGAAATAAAAATAAACATTTATTAATAAATTAACGAACTTTTTACTAACAAACTAATAAACTTTTAATTTATTGGTAATGAATCTTTAGTTTATTTATAATGAATATTTTTCAATAAACAAATAAACATTTACTTTATTTATAATAAATCTTTCTTAATAAACTAATAAATTTTTAATTTATTTGTAATGAAATTTTATTTTATTCGTAATAAATATTTCTTAATAAATTAATGAACCTTTATATCTATAATATTGCTGCCACTACTCACAAATGCCAATTGAATCCTAATTTATAATGCATCCGTAACCGGGATTCAAAATTTAATTTGCGTATTATTTGGCTTAAATCTTCTCATTCTATTTCAAATAAATTTATTTTAAGTCAGCTGGTTCATGAATTCATTTATCAATTATAATATTCCAATATTCATTTATCAATTGTAAATGAAAGTATATAAAGAAGGGGTAAATAGAACAGAAGGGAGAGGAATGAGAGGGACAGAACAACAAATGGAAATAATTAGAAGCACATGATAGAATGACAACAATGTTGAAATGGGGGTAGCGGTTGTTCCATGAAATGGCTGTGTTATTGGACCAGTACTTCAATTTACGCGGAATCCAAGGCTTTGAAACCCTGACCCTCTCGTCCCACATGCCTTTTTTCCACTTTTTTCACTCTCATCTTTGGGCTCCCTCTAAGCTTTTCTCCATGATAATGGCTTTCCTCTTTCCCTCATTTCGTCCTTTCGGGTTTGCTTCTACTTGACACAAGAATTTCCTTATCCTCAAGCATTCTGCTGCTGTGCAATATCTAATTAAAGCAGCAGAAATATCATGGTTGTTCCTTTTTTAATTTAAAGTTGTGTTTGTTTAAACGTCACGAAAAATTAATTTTTATGTAGATTAGATTTATATTTTCCAAGAAGCTAGCAAGCCAATCTTTCAACTTAATTTATCAGGATACCTAAGAATTGTGTTGATTCTTTTAATCGGTTGGAGTTGGCAGAAATATTTTCTGGCGCTGTCCCCCTGCGCCGGCTCGTTATTTAGTACTGATGCTTCCTTCTCCAAGAACTCTGGGGGGAGGGCTTGTTCGGGATAGTTATGGAGTTTGGCACATTGGGTTTGTTTCGGTTTTGTCTTCCAAAATTGAGAAAAATGGAGAATTCTTGATTTGGCCACTTCTTTAGTTACTCAGCTAAGGACGTTTAACATGCACATCACAATATATATATATTTTTTTAAAAAAAAAGATTAAATAGTTTAATGACATTAATTCCCCCTTGATAGCCAATTAGAAAAGGAAAAAAAAAAAGAAAAAAAAAAAGAGAAACATGCATGTTGAGCTAAAGCTGAAACATCATATCTCGTTAAAATAGCAATAGCAATATTATTCTCTTGTACCTCACTCCGCTTTAGCATTTTCCATGTGTGATACTCAAAGTGGGAGTAAAGCAAAGGCGAAGATGGAAGATTAGGATTCAAAATAAAACCACTAAAATGCAAAATAATATACATTGAACGAACACACCCAACATCATTCTACAGAAAAATTTTTATTTGGAGTAAATTCACTCACTTAATAAGGCTAATTATGTATTATGATGTCAAAATTAAGAATTTGATTATTAATTTATAATACAAATATTAAGATATATGATAATAATTTGAAGATGAGTCTATCTTATAATTCAGATTCATCTAGTAAAGTAGCTTACTAATCATTTCCATTCAGAAAAGAATTAGAACGATTTAATTATCTAAATAAATTTATTATGTGAATCCACTAACCGAACCTTAAATACTACTTTTATTAACTCCAAATGCGGTATAATCTGCACCTTATCCATTACTCGCTCGCTTGCGCTTTATCAACGGTAGTGATAATCTCACTTGCTCGTGATGCTTTATTGGTCACTTATGACTAAATGAGGCCACGGAGATTGTTCGGCTAGATTTGCACTTCTAATTTGCATAATATATTATTATTTTTTAAAAATTTAAAAATATATGATTTGATATAATACATTAGTATTTTTTTAAATTTTAAAGTAGAAATTAGAGATATTAATTTAATAAATTAAATTTGTATTTACTACTAGTTCAGTATATTAAAATTTTAAAAAATAAATAATATAATTTTTAAAAATTATGAAATAATATGTATTATGTTAAACTATAAAAAATAAATGGTATATTTTTTAAAATACTAAAATACTGATATATTATATAAAATTATAGTAAATTTTGAATAAGTAACGGAAAAGATCCTCTGTTCCCAGTACTCTACACTTGTCGAGATATTTCATCATCCAGGAACACGTGAGCTGTGAGTTAAAGATCGGAGGGCAAGTTGGTCCTAGTAAAACATTTCTCTCTAAATTACACAACTTAAAAACAAGGTTTATCACAATCCCGAAGCTTAAAAGAGAGGAAACAACGGAAAAGAGAAATTTTAAAAACGACACAAAAGACTGCTCTGCTATCACCTCACCCTCTATTTTCTCGGCGCACTCTATCCGACGCCGACATCGCAACGGTTTGCCGTGCTGGTTCGGCGACACAGCTTTTTTCCGTATGCCGGGGATCTTCGCGTACTCATCGGCGATTTATTGATCTATCGACCTTTCCTCGTCAGTTTTATGGATTGAATCCCATTCATTTGGTTTTAATACTATTTTTCCCTTGTTTACTTCTTTTCAAGAAGGTATAATATTAACAATGGTGATGAAAATCATCATCAAGAGCTAGTAAATGTTGATTGCTTCACTAGTGATGTTGATCAGAGTGGCTTGGAGCTTAAAAATTTCATCAGCCATTGGATAGTTAATGGCATTTATTTTCTTCTTATTTGCGAATTACCGGTGTTACGTTTGTCCTTCTGCATCTAATTATAAAGATTTTTATGGTTTATTTTATGCATTAGGTGTCATTTATGTTCTGATTGACTGACAGAAGGCTTGAGTGTAGTTTGAGACGCTTGAATTTTCGCTGGAATATTCGCTTATTGTTAGTCAGATTCGTGTTTCCGGGATTTTTAGGCAAACTGTTTTGCCCTAGTTTTTCGAATTAGGAACGCCTTAGCAGTTAGAAATGTCCTTATAAAAAATTTCTGGCTTTAGTTTGAGTTGATAGGGTAAACTTTTGCTTATGTATACCAAAACTTGGAAGTTGAGTTTCAAATCATGGTAGACAAAATTTTCCGGCATACACGTCAGCAAATCTGCCAGCTATATCAGCAAATTCGACGACTACATCAGTAAATCCGGTGTAAACTTTTGTATGAATCAATCAGGAGAGTGTTTAGTACCATGATTTGAAATTTACTCCAAAGTTTTGGTTCCAATTTTATACAAAATAAAGTTTTAGTACCAATTTGATACACATGTAAAAATTTTGGTACCATTAATTCATTTTACCCAAGTTGATATGATAATGTATTTGGGGGAAATAGAAGATGAAACTATATGATTTCCTGTTGAGTCTTTTTTTTTTTCCTCCTTTTGTAATAGTTCATTTCCAAATCCAGTCTCCAACCTTTCTTGTGCACTTACCATGGATTGGTTATGGAGATGATAAAAGAAAATCTCAGATAATTTTATTCTCAAAGTCGTCCCTTTGGTGTTTTTGTCATAAAAAATCTGATTATGCGAACTAAAATCAGCTTAATAGTTACTCAAGTGGGGATACTTTTTGTTGTTGTTTGGGTTTTTTTTTTTTATTTTGTTTTGTGTGTGTTATTATTGTCTTCTTAAAGATGAAATGAGAAAAAGGCAAGCTTTACTCAAGCTAGAGTCAGTAAATCAATCAGAATTGGGAAGCTGAAGTAGGCTTTTCTAATTCTTTTGTGGAGACAAAACACATGTATTAGAATCAATTTGTTTTGTTACTTTGATTTTCTTTGTGCTTTGAAACTTGAAAGTATTATAAGTAACCATTTAGTTTCATAAGTTATATTGGTACAAGGATCTGAATTGTGCTCTTGCTTCTAGTTTTTACAATCAGGTATTCTATTTTGATCCTTAACAGTTTCACTAATCTGATTTCAGGTGGGCGATTCAGTGAGACTTCTTGGGCTTTTACTTCATCATCATTTGGTTTTTGGCGCAAGTTAGGCATACAAAATGATTGGATCATTTCTTACTAGAGGACTTGTGTATGTTAAAATAATTCAGTTTTTTATTGTTCATTTGAATTAAAAGAACTTATACTATTGTTAAATTAAGTTTATGCTTGAATTGTTAATATTCTGGCAGGATGATATTTGGCTATGCTTATCCTGCTTACGAGTGCTATAAAACTGTTGAAAAGAATAAGCCAGAAATTGAGCAACTTCGGTTTTGGTGCCAATATTGGTGA
The DNA here is from genome assembly GCA_949630135.1 of Balakata baccata. NCBI lineage: Eukaryota > Viridiplantae > Streptophyta > Magnoliopsida > Malpighiales > Euphorbiaceae > Balakata > Balakata baccata. The sequence continues at coordinate 60,350 of CATIWF010093734.1, read as the reverse complement.
ATTATCATTTGTCATTTGTTCCTTTTGAGATGTGCAAAGAATCTTGTGCTAGACAGGTATTCTTATAATTTTGAGTTGCAGGATTTTGGTGGCTGTGTTGACAGTTTGTGAGAGATTTGGAGATGCTTTAATTTCGTGGTAGGAAATCTAAGTTTGACAGAAGATTTCTTTCCAACTGTCATTCTTGTCCTGTATTACGCTTATGTTTCCTTATCTTGCTTTCTTGAAGGGTTCCGATGTACAGTGAAGCTAAGCTAGCATTTTTTATATACTTGTGGTACCCGAAAACAAAGGTTTGTATTTTTTTTCTCTTTTTTTGAAGCTGAACAGGAGAGGCTTTCATATAATTACATGATGTTAATTTTTAATTCTCTATTTTGTCGATTGTGTCAGGGAACTACCTATGTGTATGATTCATTCTTCAGACCATATGTTGCAAAGCATGAGAATGAAATTGATCGCAATTTGTTGGAACTAAGAACTAGAGCAGGAGATATGGCAGTTTTGTACTGGCAAAGGGCTGCAAGCTATGGCCAAACTAGGGTTTTTGAGATTTTGCAGTATGTTGCTTCACAGTCAACACCAAGGCCTCGCCCTGCTCAGGTAGTATTATGGATCTTTGTCTTTGTCTAGGGATCACATAGTCTTTAACCCTATTTACCTAATCAGGGGAAAGTGGACATGCCTCTTTTTTTTTTGGGCCTTCTGACATCGTTTCCTAAACAGAAATGTCTGGGTTTGTTATTTTTGTGCATTGTTGCATTTGCTAATACTTTGGCTACATTATCTGTAACTTGATTGGAGTGTTTACTTCTTAAACAATTATCTGTAAATATGGTCTTCCTGCAAGCTGTCACTTATGGGTATTTTTCAGTTAATAACTTAACTTCTTGCAATTATATTCTAATTTCATTGCATCATTGTTCCCTTTGAAGTATGAGAACTGCCCCCCGGTTTCACGTGATGACTTTTAGTTGCACATTTTGAATTACCAGTTTACCACTGATATGAGTATTGGAACTAACTCCAAGTACTAGAAATTGTTACATGGTTAATATTTTACGTGATGTTATGTTTTTAAAACTATGAGCAATTCTGCTTTTGTTTCTTAACTTTCCTTGTCAAATCATAGCCACAGCCAGGGGCTAAGGCTGGGCAAGCTGCTCCTGCTCCAAACCGACAATCTTCTACTTCCAACCACCAGCCACCTGCAGCACAAGCAGAAAATGAAGAACCTCCATCCCCCACCTCTAGCACATCTTCCAGTCAGCAAAAAATGGATGTAGCAGAGGAGGTAGTTCCCCAAGTGCAGGAAGCAACTGCTCCTCCAGCAGGTTCTGATGGCCTAAAAGTTCCAGCAGCAACTTCCAACTTTAGAAAAACCCCTGCAGCAGCAAACACTATTCAAAGTGCAAATTCTGCATCTGAAACTTCCGGCCAGTCATTATCAACCGAGGCAGAAACAATGCAAATCGAAGCAGCACCTTCATCAGCAAATGACAATGCAAACCCTCCTGCAAAAGAGACTAACATGGATGAGGCAATTCGTGTTACACGTGCCAGATTGAGGAAAAGCCGGTCTGGACCAAAAAGTTAAGATGGTAATGATGGGTACTGGATGGTTGTTGTTGACGTCGATGTAAATTTGTCATCTTCCATTTTCTTATTCCATTTGTTGCTTTATTTTTTGAACACGGTTTGGGAGATGAAGGGAGTCTTGGGTTAATAGGGAGATAAATGATGCCAACTTTGGAAATCATAAAGTGAAGATACTGTTTCTAAGTTGTTGGAGAGAATTGAAATATAAAGATCAACGAAGGCTTTCGGGGGCCATTTGGTTTTGGTGAATTTAGTGGTTGGAGAGATGTAAACTTGATTTGTAGTATGACTGCAAGAAGCGCTCGACTGTCAACTTCAGAAAATTATGTTTTGTACAGTCATTGCTTATCTTAATTACATACATTCTGATTTTTTTAAAAAATTTTTTTTATCCCATTGGTTAATCGGAATTTTAGCTTTTGACCTCCTTTGTTGCGACTTGCGAGATAGACAAATGTGCTGTTGGATGTTACCTTTTGCTTGTGAAATGTATAGCAGATCTCTAAGTAATGATTTAATATCACAATTATTAGAAATTTTTGATATAAGTAGCGACTAATTTGTTATTATTATGATGCGGTATTTAGATAAGTTATTATATTAACATAGGAGGGGTGGTTGTAGTATACTTTCTGTTTATTAAATATGAAGACCGTTAACGTGCCCCGTAATGGTCTTATAAAAGAAAAGGATAAACATGGTTAGTTTGAAATTCCTCTGATTTGTACCCCTACCACCCAACACTGACGAGGATAGACTTTAACGTTAGCTATAAACAAAGGTTAGGTTGAAAGGATATTGCTATTAATTTCCACATTATTAATTAAAGTGATATTAGGTATGACATAGGATTTTTCAAAAACATACAATTGCTCTTGCTTAAGTTTGCAATCAATTTTTTCTTGTTTATGATTATGAAGTTACATTGACCCGCATATTGGGCTTTCAAGTGCACTATATCCCATCAATAAGCCCAATTATCCGTAAACTAATTCTAATTTTGGGTTTTAGGTATCACTTATCAGATATATGATTACAGTACATGTTTCTTAAAAAAACAGGGTTTTTACAAAAACATCGTCTAATACTCCCCCTTAAAACTTTTTTCAAAAATACCATAAATGCTAAATTTTTTTTAAATAGCAAAAAACGCTTAAAAATATTACAAAAATATAAAAAAAATTATCCAAAATTTACCAGAAAATTAATAAAAATTAAAAATACAAAAATTTTATTCAAAATTTGCCTAAAATTTATCTAAAATTTATCTAAAATTTACTTAAAATTTACCAAAAAAATTAATAAAAATTGAAGTTATTCAAGATTTACTCAAAATTTCTAGAAAATTAACGAAAGTTGAAGTCATACAAAGTTTATCTAAAATTTATCAGAAAATTAATAAAAGTTGAAATTATTCGTAATTTATCCAATATTTACTATAAAATTAATGAAAGTTGGAGTTCCACAAAATTTATCTAATGTTTAACTAAAATTTATCCAAAATTTATAAGAAAATTAATAAAAGTTGAAGTTATCATCAGTTTATCCAAAATTTATCCAAAGTTCCATTCAAAGTTACTTAAAATTTACCTAAAATTTACTGAAAATTTTATGCTACATCAAATTAATTTCTCAACTAGAAATTACCAAAAATCTACCCAAAATTTACCTAAATAAATAACCTTAATTAAGTTAATTAAATATAAATTTACATATTTCCTTTGGTAATTAAAATTTACCTAAAATTTACTTTGGTAATTAAATTATTTAAATACAAATTTACATTTTTTTTAGTAATTAAGTTAATTAAATAATGATTAAAAATAAATAAATGTATATATAAGAATAAATGATGGTTATGCAAGTTAATTAAATTATTAATTCATATTTAAAAAATAGAAAAATGTTATTTATTTCTCAATTGAACGAAAACTTTTACTAAATATACAATAATTGTCATCTTTAAAAAGAAAAATAATAAAAAATCGTTAAAAATGAAAATAGAAATAGTGAACATTGAAAAAACAAAAAAAATGCCAGCAAAATTGAAAAAAAAAAAATTTAAATACGTATTCAGTGAAATTTCCTCCAAAAAATATTTACAAAATAATCATAAAGAATTATTAAATCCCTCTCCCTCCCTTTTTAACCAAGGCTTTAACCCATTTTAGAAAATATATAAAGAATCGATAAAATTTAACTTAGGACTAAGCAACCAAGATTGAGAATTCTCAAGTTCAATATATATATATATATATATATATATATATATATTCACATTTTTTTTTTTTGAGGGGTTGAGTTGAATTTTTATAAACTAAAACCCATTTATTTTAACTATTAAGTACAACTTATAGCTATTAGCTAATTTATGTTAGTATTGATAAAACTGATTGATCTATGACTATTAAAATATAAAATTACTAATAAAAATATTATTTATATAATACAAAAACAAAATATATTCTTTATGATGTATAAATAAACAAAAAAATAAAATGATTATTTTTATACAATTATTTATTTTAATAATAAAATATAATAATTATGATAAAAATTTACAGAAATTTATATTATATAATTTATAAATATAATTAATTAATTTAATATCTTTTCTCTTATATAATTAAAGAACGTGGATTAATGATAACAAATATTAAAATAAATAATAATATCAATTTTTTTTAAAAAGTCTTTTTACTACAAAAAAAAAAAAAAAAAAAACAATAGTTGTTTCAACCCAAAAAACTCTAAAATATAACTTTTTCAAACAGCTGTTTGAAGCTAAAATAGATAATAATGTTTGGAGCTAAAATGAGTAATAACTGATGTTTGGAATATTTTACTAAATATCGCTAAAATAGTTGTTGGGTATCAAACCACTGTCACTGCCCCAAAAAACTGAACTAAATACCCTAAATGTTACCTCATTATTCCGGGGAATAAGCAAGTTGGTGGTGGCCTTTACCAGATTCCAAGCACATCGCCAAAGAATGTCAAGAAAACCAGATAGCAACAGTGCCGCGAAAAAAAAAACCTAATCTGCAGAATTGCAACCCCCCCACCCAAAAAAAAAAAAAAACAAAAACAAAAGTTGTGTACAACTGGAGGGCTAGTTGATTTGCTTGAAAACCAACAGCACGCATAATTGAAAGAGGTGGTGCTAATTATCTGAAGGGATTAGCTGCTACATGTTCTCGTTCCACTTAGGATGTAACCTCCAAATGCGCTCATCTGCACGCACGGATGGGTTCTCGAAGGAAGAACCTGTAATGTTTCCCAAAGATGTTATATTATAATAGTATCATCAAACCGTAAGTTTCAGAATGGTTAGACGAATTAGGAAATAAACCCGCAAACATTTGCTCCAACATTCCTGGCCAATGAAATAAACAAACCTGATATTCCCGCAGCCAAGGTTCTGAAATTTGTAAACCAATTGCCATTTTCTCAACCTGGAGATTGTGCATGCAGGTTGCAAGAGGCTGCATTTTATAAGGTTTTTTTTAGTCAATCCTCCTTCAGCATCCAGAAGTTATTCAATGCAGGAAGAGGAAGTAACACAATAGTTTGTTTCTATAAAAATTCCGCACAACCACAAACTTTTTTCTCCATGTTTTAAAGAAAGAAAATTAGAAATAAAGGGAAAAGTTATTAATTTATGTAAACATGCAAGGCACCACATTTTTGGTTTGGTTTAGTCTTGCCTTCTATCTTGCTGGGTGTGAATTGCATCCCAATACTTTGTAGTTGCACTTTGTCGTTTCCACTAGACAATAACCCTTCATTAAGATGGCATAAGTACCATGATATCAATTGACAGAATGGCTTTCAGCTGTCAGATGTTGAATTGACAAAATGATTTTCAGCTATGCATGACATGCTGGTAAGAGAAGTTGAACATTAATATTGTATAGTATGTTTGGCAACTACACCAGATTGAACCATATTGGCTTTCTCAATACCTAAACCATAGCCCATACGCGACCATTAACCTTAGAACCCTAGCATGTTGGATGGATTTACTTTAGTTTGCGTTGATCAAATGGTTTTGTCAGGTTGCTGAGCAAACTAGGCACATATCTGTAACCTTTGAACTTTACATTTTATGAAAAAGATAAACAAGGAGGGAAGTCGCTAATTAAATTTACTAAATAAACTAACAGCCACAAATACTCACAGCCACAAATACATAAAGGAAGAATGAAGCATGAATTAATAGCTAATCATAAATATAGATGGAAATGACCTGAAGATACTGGTGGTATATTGCAAATGGAGCAGAATAAGATAAAAGTGGCAGAAGATCTTTGACTAAGCTCCAAGCATCCAGAACTGGTGCTGCAATTATTAGACTGCAGACAAAGTGAAATCACATTTACTGATTATGCACAAAAATTATAGCAAGCAGTACGGATGATCTGTACACCCAAAACTATTGGAAGCAGTACAAATGATCTGTACACCAATTACTAATGCTTAGCTACCTTGAAAAACCATGTTCCTTCCATGATTTCAAGGCTTCTTGTGGTGCCTTTTCTCCAGCTTTTAGGGCTTTGCCCATTTCGCTACTGGGAGAAACACTAGCAGCGGGATCTAGATTAGCAATCTCATGCTCAGATGACTGAGGAGCTTCCTCCATGCTGATTGATGAAGTTAAACCCTGCACATTAGCATTCCAAAACATTTAAGGGGCACTGACATAAGACAAACACGCCATTAAAAAAAAGAATGCAAACTTACGTTTGACTCCACATGAGGACCATCTTCATCTGCACCAGTATGCTTAGGAATTTGATTTTGAGCCAAAGAGAGATCACTTAGAGGAGCTCGCACAATTCTGACCCAGAAAATATCAGATATTACTATTAACAATATTGTGTATACATTGCATATACAGTACACTCATGCACAGAAACAGGAAAAAAGGAGAAAAACATGCTACATTAACTATAGGCCATACTAAGACGTATACATCAAATAAAGATAAGTACAAGCCCAATAATCAAGAAGGGACTCGGTGAGGCCTGTCACTTCATATCATAGAAAAGAGAGGCTAACCAAGATAAGAAATTTCCAAGTCATGAATAACCCAAGTTATGATATACTGTGTAATTTTAAAAGCACTTCAAGTTTCAGGATCAAGTCTAAATAGGATAAGAACAAAGCAAGATGCACCTTTTACAAATGTCACTAGTGAAGTTGAACATTCTCACTATATCCATAGAGTATGGTGTACCTCCAAGATATGTATTACACACATAACCTGTACCTGTGAAACATAAGATATCATTCAGAATTTGAATCCACCACAAAATAGCAGTTAAAACAAGAGAGTGACAGCTAGCTTTACTTAATAATATCCATCATGACTGTGGAGAAGTTAAAATAACAAATCAAAGAAAAAAACAAAATGGAAACTGGAAAACTACAAAATTATGTTACACAATTCGGTCGTCGTTAGGAACCACGACCAAAATGTTGATTCAACTTTACTGTAATTGTCACTGAAGTATATTTTTCAATTTCATAAATTTAAAACAGCTTTTTGAAGCTCCATAATTCAAAGGGCTTTGGGAAAGATAAACAAACCTCCCAAACGCTCAGCTGCAGCACCAGTAACAAGGCCACCAACCATATCCACCACAAGGATATTAGAATTTGCTGTAACATTAGCCATTGAAAGCAGCAAAGACAATGTGTCTACTCTCAGGAATCTGTAACAGCAGCAAACAAGTCAGATATAAATTCCAAGCACATATAGGAGTATATCATCAAAATACAGCAAACCAACCAACTAGTTAGAAGTTAAAAGTTAGAACCATAAACATAATGTGCATTTATGTGGCAAATGGCAACCTACAAATGTATGTCTTTCATTTTCATTCCTATGGAACAGTACAGTCAAAAGCGCTGGCTTGGTATGCTTAAGCCCTCAAGTGAAGCGCGAAATGGATCAATCACTTCATATACAATTAAAATGCGCTTTTTTTAAAAGGCTATAGATTAGAGTTTTTATTTTCATAAATAAAAGTCGGCGGCTATAAGTCTATTACAACAGACCATTAATTTACTATCATTAGCTTTAAATACTGAATTCCTACACAATTATATATTTTTTCTTTTTTATTTTTTGAGTATTATGGAGTTTTTCCGTTATATGAAGTGACTTTTCACAAGTTATAATTGTTACTTGATTGTGTTTGCTAATATTTATGATTTATATTTTTTTAGTATATTATATTATATTACAAATGAATTACATTAGAACTTTTGAGCTTTGTTTCATTCAAGCGAGCGCTTTTTTTGTGCTTCAGGGCAATAGGAAGGTATATCACCTTGAGTGCGCCGATTGCTTTTAACTACATTGCTATGGAATCTAACACAAGTTTGTTTCATCAACCACCTCATGAAAGTGAAAACTGAGGTCACAAGCATTGTTTTTCCTTAGTTTCATGTTCTTACACGTTGATAATTTATATATGGGAATCCAGACAGTGATCCCATTTTGCTGGCAAAAAAGTGATTGTAAATATGATGCATTAGTGCAGCAAAATGCATATATATGTGTCACTTTGAAAGGCTTGGTGCGCAAATAGCCATAATATTTTCCCTTTTCCCCTAAACAGGTGAAGAATCAATTATGGAAGACATACAGCTGAAACAGATAGTCCAAGTCAAGTAAAGAAGATACTGTTCTCTTGTTCTGGTAAATGTAGTACAGCATGTTAAGCAATAAAACACCCTCAAGAGACAATTGCATGTGGTCGGCTTCACTAATTCCTACTGGTGCAAATGCTTCAAAATATAATCTTTCAACAACAAACTGACAAAATCATGATATTACAGAATAGCTGTCATGACAGGCCACTCACTCCATAAAATAACAGCTCAAACTCATAAAGAACCACAAAATCCACACAAACCCGGAGGTGAATGTATAAGCTTACCCAATTTTGGCAGGATATTTCTTGAAGTAGGTCTCACATATGCTGAAATATACAATAAAAGAAATAAAAGCATATTAAAAACTGGTTAAGATAAAATTCTCATAGAAACACCATAAGAACGAATATGGCAACTATTAATAGGAACTTCTACAAACATGAAATTTTTTTTAACCAATCCTACATGTAAATCTTATAACTCAACTCTGTTTCAATAGTAAAAACGGGGAACACTTGCCTAAGCCCACGACCTGGACCAAGTTTCATATAAAGACCATTCAGTCCATCGAATCCACAATGCACCCCATAGTTGATTGGTAAGATCTCCCGTTTTAACAAAATATAAAAAGGAAAAGGAGAAGAGACTGTCCGGAATCACTCTGCAAATGAACTTCATGGACCACAATACCAATATACTAAAATCATAGAACTCACTAAAAAAATTTCATGGTTCTGCCATTGAACTACATCCACTATATGCTCTTTAATTCAAAATAAGACAATTATATAGAGAGAGTTAAAAGGGCTCCACTAAATTATATCATCCAAATAACAAAAAAAAATGGTATACCATTAAAGTAATTCAGTAAAGTTATATTTACAGGATCTGGCAGAATTTTTTTAAAAAAAAGATGTGGTTACCAAAAGAGCTAGAAGGATACCTTCGAGTGAATGGTCGTCTTAGAAGAACTCTAGGTGCATACTTTTTTTGTTTCTTAAGTCTATATTTCTCCTGCAAATAAGCCAGACAGCAACTATTTATAAAATTAATCACTTCTTGACAATGTAGATTTCTCCCTGCACAACAAACTTACTTGAGAGAACAATGTTTTCTTTTCAAATGTAGCACTATTGGCGATGAGAGCTTCAATTATTTCTTCACCTTTTGCACCCTGTCTGTGTCAATAAAGGCCATCATTGTCAGAAGGCTTTATCACAGATGCAGGAAGAAACTAGTAGCTGAAAGCATTAGTTGTTTTGAAATTGTTTACATTTAAAAAAAAAAAGGATAAAAGAAAAACTGATCGTAGTAAAAGACCTCCAGCTAAACATTAAGGTTGAGAAGCCTCACCTCCGCATTTCCTCTATGTCTTCACCAGTTAGGCTTTGGGCTTTATTATTATCAATTATAGCCCTATTATCTTTAACTGCATTAATTATTTCACAAGTGCTTTTTTCTTCAGCATTATTACCTAGTAACAGAGATCAAGAAACCATCACCAGACAAGCAAACAGAGGCTACGCCAAAAAAGAGGTTTTTAAAGATCAATGGCATTTAAAGTACCATATACCAAAACACATAATTATGCAAGCAGCAATGTCTGATAAAGTATCCAACAGCCACCTTCTCAAACAATTTTGAGTCATAAACAAAAAGAGCGCATAAAAATGCCAACCTTATATGAGATGAACATGAATATATAAAATTAAACAAAAGACAAGGACAAAACCTTCTGCAGATGGAACTAATCGAGATAAACAGGGACCATCTTTTCCGTTATCAGTTTGAAACAAAGAACCAAAGGGGCAACCAAGCAAGGGCCGTAAGGAGAAATTCTTGCTGCCAATTTTCACAGTCCTGCAAATTTTTGCGAAATCCACCGAACATTTTTAAATATGGAACAAAATTATTTGTTCCAAAAATAAAACACCGTCAAAGAAAAGCACTCACGAGCCTGGCGTAAGGCGAGCAAAAACCAGACGGTCACTGTCGTTGATGTCCAGTAACAAGCTGCAACCCTCCCATGTGACTCTAGGATTTTGCATCGGATCCGATTGAACATCATTCTGGGACATATTCATCCCTTATTGTATTAAGAAAACAAAATAAAAATTACAACAGATAAACGTATTCTGTCGCAAGAAAACTAGGGTTTTGCAGCAGAGAATCCAAGTAGCTGAAAATTTGAACTGCGAGGGTTTAACCGTTAGCACTCAGCAGACATGTTTAGGATCGAAACTTTCGAGGAAATTTACAAGTAACACCACTTTTGTTTCAATTTTATAGATAAAATTTTCATATTTTTATTCCAAATTCATGTTACTGTTTTTTTTTACGGCGACCATATATATTTTTTTATCTATTTATTTATTTTTAATTATTATTTAATTAATTTCATTAAAATATATATATATATATTTAAATTTAATTAATTATTAAAATAAACATTGAAAAAATCCTAATTATGAAAAAAGTTATGTAAATTTATATTTAATTAACTTAATTAAAATTATTTACTTTTTGTAAATTTTTTGTAATTTTCAATTGAGATATTGAATTGATGTTGGATAAATTCTTAATAAATATTTGATAAATATTAAATTAATATTAGGTAAATTTTATGTAACTTCAATTTTGATAAATTTTCTTATAAACATTAGACAAATTGTAGATATAACTTGAATAAATTTTAAATAAATATTTAATAAACCTTTTATTACTTCAATTTTTATTAATTTTGTGGTAAATCTTAGGTAAGTCTCGGGTAAACTATGGATAATAAATATTTGGCAAATTTTAGATTTATTGAGTAAATCTTAGATAAATCTTATAAACATTAAATAAATTTTGGATATAACTTGAATAAATTTTAAATGAATATTTAATAAACCTTTTATAATTTCAATTTTTATTAATTTTATGGTAAATTTTGGGTAAGTCTCGGGTAAAGTATGGATAATAAATAATGGGTAAATCTTAGATAAATATTATGCAACTTCAACTTTCATTATTTTTGTGATAAATCTCAAGTAAATATCAAATAAACCTTAAGATAAATTTTGGATAAAATTTTATAATTTTAATTTTTATTAATTTTTTGTAAATATTGGGTAAATTTTAAATAAATTTTAGGTAATTTTTAGGTAAATATTGGTAAATTTTGAGTAAATCTAGTATAATCTAACTTTTTATTAATTTTCTTGTAAATATTGGATATATAACTTGAGTAAATTTTAAGTAAATCTTGTGTAATTTCAACTTTTATTAATTTTCTCCTAAATATTTAATATAATTTAAGTAAATATTTAATAAACTTTTTGTAAATTCAATTTTTAATAATTTTGTTTAGTAAATATTAAGTAGATCTTTATGATAAATGTTGGATAAATCATAAGTATAACTTGAATAAATATTTTATAAAATTTTTATTAATTTTAAGATAAACTTTAGTGAAAACCTCATATAAATTTTGGATAAACTTTAATTTTTAGTATTTTTAAAAAATATATATATTGACTGTATTTTAAAAAAAAAAATTGGAGCAACTATATTTTTACAAATATTTACCTATTTTTTTCCCATGTAAAACTCCCAACCTTTTGAATTCTTTAACTAGCCCAATTTCTCTAGTCCATGTTGCGATTTGATTAGTTCTCATCAACGAGGCCTGCCGTTGCATTCTCTTGGACCTCTTAACCACTTTCTCCTCGATCTACAGAAACAATATAGCCCATTTTTGATATATAGGTTATGGCCTAATATATCCTCCGAAAATGAGAATTTTACAAAAATATCGTAAAATGGATATTTTTAACGACGCTCAAAGTCTTTTTTTTTTTTAAAATAACTTTTTAAAATTACGATAGTTCATAAATCTCTAAATCATCCAAAATACACTCATACGGTATATTTTCGATATATTTTGAAAATATCTTAGTTCAATTTTTACAAAAAAAAAGAACAATTAAATCATTAAAAAATAAAAAGAAAAATATAATTCAATAAAAATTCAAAACATTATAAAAATCTTAAATAAATAATTTTGTATATATTTCGAATATTTTGGATATACTTTGAGGATACCTTGAGAATTTCTTATGAATACTTTCAGAATATCTTCGGTATACTTTAGGGATATTTTAAGTATACTTTAAAAATTTTCAAGAAATTTCATGAAAGGAATTTCCTGGGAATACTTTCAGTATATCTTTGGGAATTCTACTAAAATACGTTTGATATACCTGGAAAATTATCAAGGAATTCTATGGGAGGAAGTTTTGAGAATATCTTAAGAATACCTTCCGTATATCGTTGGAAAATTACATTGAAATACTCTAGGTATACTTTGGGGGTTACTTTGAGTATACATTGAGAATTACCTTAAATGAATTTCTTGAGAATACCTTGAGTATACATTGGAGATATTTCGGTATACTTTTGGAAATTTTATGAGGATACATCAAGTATACTTTGGGGATATCTTGGCAATTTTCAACCAAAAGAAAAAAAGAAAGAAGAAGAATTAACTAATTCACCATTCTTTACAAGTTGTTAAAATAATTATACCACTTTGAATGTATCAGATCACTCTTTTTTTATTTTGTCTTGAGATAAAATTGTTAATGCATTATAAGTATGCTTCATACAGCAGTAAATACATTTCTTTGTGATATTTTGACAAACTTATTACCAACAATTAAATGCCACCATAATTAATGGATCTGTTGCATGAGTTTTATTTCACATAAACAAATAAATCAACATCATCTAATATTGCAATAGCCACAACAATCCATCACAAAAGAAAAAATCGAAATAAAAATTGAAAGAATAAAAGAAGAAGAAGAAAGGTCATGAAAGTTAAAGTAGCTTGCATCAATAACTTGATAACGATCGATCACAGAATCAGTAATGAATTTGAATGATACTAAAACTAGAAAATCAACTGAAAAAATGAGAGAAGAAGTTTTTCGGTAGAGTTGAAAAAGTTTCGATAAAAATGAAAAAAATAATAAAAAATGGGTGGATGGTGAAATTTTCTCAAAGAACATATCGGCACAATCCTTGTCGACTTAACGAAACCTAGCCCTTCTCAGGACACGTCACGTCGGCAAAGATCGGATTTTACAAAAAGACCCTTAATATATAGAGTATTTTCATTTCAAACTATATATAAAATCTATATTTTTTTCCTTATCAGTTTGAATCCTAATGTTTTCAATTACATTCAATTTGAATCTCCTATCTATTTTATATTAAAAGTGATGGACATAATGTTGGCACTATTAGAAAATTAAAAAGTACTATTAATTTAATATACAAATAAAAAGACAGGAGAAAAGTAGAACCAACTAATGCTTGTATTTTATATAGTGTCCTTAAGACAAATTCACTTTCTACTACTGGCATTTAGGATAATTGGTATTTATCTTCCAGAATACAACATATATTAAGTAGATATTGAATATATAACACCTAATTATAGTGAATTGAGTATAAGTCACTCTCTCTATCATTAGAGAAGAAGAAATTGGAAGAAGAAAATTTTCCTAAAGAGACTTCAAAAAAAAAAAAAAAACATCTCCAACAAGCGTCAAAAGCTCCTATTTATACTAAATGGAGGAGATATTGGATTAATTGTAATTAATCTCTTTAAAGACTGCCAATAATTTTTTTGTAACATTCAAATAAGGATGAATTTAATTTTTAAAATATCAGAAAATGAAATTCTAAAAGAAAAAAAGTTCAAAAGACAAATCTGAAAAACAATCAACACGTGCATGTCAGAAGTATAGTCGTGTGAAACGATACAGGAGTATGAAATCAACACTATGTACACACAATAACACAGTCTTATAGAATCGACACGGGCGTGCCAGATTTCTAGTTGTGTAGATCGACACAAGAGTGTTGCTTCAATTTCTATAAATACAAAATGTAAAAATTGGGCTTGGTCTAGACCATAGGATTTCGGCCCGACATCTGTATACACATGTTGTGCACCCACTCATTGGTCTATTCCGGATCACGAATTTACACTTCCTATGCCTAAGTGTGCGAGAAAGAGTTTTTCATACTACCTTCTTACACATGTAAGAATGCATTTTGCTATATAAACACAAATTTAGCTTTACATTTTTAGTAATATGAAACAATTCTTACTATCACTATTTTCTCTTTATATCTCATTAGCAAAGAGCTTATTTTGATTTTAATTTCTATTCACACATTCTTCATTTTGAGCATATGAATACATTAATTCATAGTTCTCATATCAAGAAGTACATATCTGATTTTTCTCCTAAAATCGAGTTGTGGAACTCACCGGAATTACCCTATCGGATTTTTCTTTTAAAACTGAGTTGTAGAACCCACCCGAATTACCCTCTCAAAATGGCTCATGATTACAATTTTTCCAACAGACACTTAGATAGGGAGAATTGCAAGTTCTAAAAAAAATATTAGGGTTCGAATTGATAAAAAAAAAAAGGATTTAAATATATTGGAGTTCTTTACTTCTCTTCATAGTTAGAAAATAACACAAATAATATAAGTTTGACAAAGCAATGAAATTGAAAGCTCTAGAAAATATCAGGGATACAATTAATAGGATAAAAAAAAAAGATTTTGAAGTGTTAACTATTTTTTTTTATGATATTTAAGTCCCTTGTGAGAATAATTCTATATTTTATTTATTTTAATCAGATTAAATGAATTTTCAGATTAGTGTATAAATCTAGCTGGTAGATATAAGTCATTTGTAAGGGTAAAATTACAGCCAGCAGGTAATGCAGATCACATGGCAATCCAACTAATAATTGGGTCGCACTTGAAATCTACCTTGCCTTCAAGAAAATAAGACTAGCTAGACCTAGTTGCACGAAAAGAAGCAGAAATATATGAACTTGAAATAACATTAGTGCACCTACAAGATCAGTAGCATACTTTTAAGTCAGTGCAATTATAGATTTATCATCTAACCAAATATATTAATTGTGTAATTAATTTTATTTTCTGTTTTCAAAAATTATTGTTAAATGATGACTAGAACCTAGAGGGAAATGTCATGAAAGATATTATTCGCAGGAAAAATCCCACTATTGTACTGATCTCCCTTAAATAATGAAAAAAATATATATTAATTAATTCATATTCTTAAATAGATTCAATTTACAATGTCATATTTATACTAAATAAATCACTTATTGATATATATATTTAATTGTTTTATTTTTATTAGTTAAAGTGAATACAAAAATATATATATTCATTTAATAATTAAATTAGCTTATAAATGAGGTGATAATTTGAATTTACTTACAATAAAAACTAGGAGGGCTTTTAATATTTTTAATCATAAGGCTTTAAATAGGAAGATAATAAATAATGGTTGTACTTGTTTTAATAAAGTAATATGTTTAGGTGGGAGTTATTAATGGTTTATAATTTTTATTTGTAATGGATCAGATGCAGAATGGTGTTGTCTCCTAAGTTGAGGGGAGGACAAGGGAACACCACCTTCTGTGTCTTTTCTTAAGCAAATGGTTGGCCAAATCCATGTCTGACTTCTAACAACTCTCCAAAAAGATGCCTCTTTTTTTTTTTTTTTTTTTCTGTTTCTATTTTCAATTCCGTTCATATACGAACTAACATGCCTATGCATATACATTGTATATATATTAATTGGATTCAAAATCAGAGTAGTAATTCAATTATATATATTCTCTATAAAAAAAATTAAAATATATATATATATATTAGCATTCTATATATAAAATTGGGAATTAGAAGAGACATACAAATTTATAAAAAAAAACCAATATAATTATATTAGTTAATTGAATTAATTTTATTATTTAATAATTTAATTTATTAATAAATAATAGTAATAATTTATTAATTAGAAGTTTAATTCTATTAAGACTAGATAACTAAATAATTATAAAAAAATAAATAACTAATATTAAAAAAATTAAAAAATTATTTAATATATTAAAAAATGTCAAGCAAATCATAATTGAAACATCGGCTTTCTAATTATATTAATTAATTATTCTATTTCTAGATATAATCTATTTTGTCTTGGGTTAGAATTAATCATCAAATCAGTAAATTATATATGAATAAGCATAACTCTTACTATACCATAAAATTTCAAAATTTGATTTAATAAAATAAGTTGAATTTGAAAAAATTGATTTATAAAATTATTATTATATAAAAATCAAATAGTGATTAATAACGAATTTTATATCTAAGTGATTAATAAAAAAACTCGTATATATTAAATTGGAAAATAATATACGTAGGTAAACGAAGGATGACAGTTCGTCCTTGCTCAAGCAACGAGACTACTGGCGGGCCTTGAAGCTTGAACATGTTTACACTTCACATTGTTGTGCAAAAGTACTAAGTTTGGATCTGAATTTATTTAGAGAACTTGTATTGATCATTCTGAAATTATATATATATATATATATATGATAAATATAATTAAATAAATCTGTAAAAAGTGGTGGCAAAATCTTGAAATAGACAGGGAAGGGCATAGTGGAGTAGAAAATGACCAAATGGAGGCACAAATGCTCATTCTTTTCAACGAGAATAGATAGCAGAAGACATGGAAAGAAGCAAATTGACACAAGAGTTGTACTATTGTTCCTCTTGTTTTATATGATGTCTCTTTGGCTCATGCGCTTTCCCTTTTGCTTCCTTCCGGAATCAGGACCCCACCCCCAATTTGGGCATTATTTCTTTTTCGTCTTTGTCTGAAACATGGCAAAATACTCATTCAAACAAATTTAAAATATAATTTGAAACATTTTAGCATTATTTCTTTTGCATCACAACTAATTAATTTTTCTACACCTTTGAAGAATATCGACAGAAACTGGTCCCTATCTATAATTTGTAATCTCCCAACCCAATTGTTGATTAATAATTAACCATTAACATAGTGGTCATTTATTACTGTGGAATCACAATTAAATTCATTAGGAAACTGTTGGGACTGCTCTTTTATTGGGCAGGCAGAAAATTTTTTCTTCTTATATATGAAGCTATTAAGTATTAACTTATATTTTCCCAAAAGGCCAAAAGTCAATGCCAAATTTCGTGGGTCAGCTCAGCTCATGTCTACTATACTGCAGTAAACATTAATTAAATATGATCACTGAAATAGCAAAATCAATTCTAATTATTTCTTATATGTAAAAAGATTCGTTAAACAATATTATTTTTTGTATAATCTGATCAGGGTTACTATTCAAAAAAATTTTTAATTATATTCAAATATTATTTTTTATAATTGAGTTTATATGTATATATAAAGTAAAAAAAATTCATGATTAATTTAGCTAGAAAAAAAAAGTTGGCAAGCAGCTTTTGTTTTTCTCTTTTAGACCACCTAACAACCTTACAAGCGAGATTTAATTAATTTTTCATTTTTCTGATTGATTACCACGGAAACGATGTTAGTTGCTTTATTAATAGGAGCATATTGTTCCTGAAAAATAATGTATAAGAAAGAGACAAAAAGAAGAAAAGGAGCGAATAATTATAATTCCTTAAGGGTAGAATGCAAACATGTCATCTTGTGTTTGACATATAATTATCAGCAGTCCAAAACAAACATATGCCATGTCCATGCCTTATCCTCGCCACTAACTCCCAGTGGGTTACAGCACTCAATTGGTTATAATCTTAGCCCACATGGCGAGCCTGTTCATCAATATTTGACCCAGTCCTAAATTGATCAACATAATTAAAGTGATTTTAATTATCGAATTAATCAAATCATATAATTTTAGCCTAAAGTTTCCTGGATTAGTTTAATTGCCGGAAGTAAAAGAGTTCTTTTAAAAGCAAAGGGTAATTCAACCAAAAGTAGAGTGAAATAAAAAGAAATAATTAACAAACTGAACTGCAGACCTACCAGGGCACAACTCACACTCTATTTGCCTCCTCATTACATATATATCTTGGATCCCTCACCCTTTGCACATAAAAATAAAAACTCTCATAGCTCTCTCTCTCTCTCTCTTATGTGACAAAGATAGAGAGCTTCTTCTTCTTCTTCTTGAACAGCTTTTAATGGCTCTCCTTACTATCTTACCAGAGCAAAAAGAAGAGAAGGGAAAACAACCATCAAAACGCAAAAGAAAGCTGCAAAAGCAAAAAGAGAAGCAACCATCATCATGGGACCAAATCAAGAACTTACTCACCTGCAAGCAGATCGAAGGGTTAAGAGTACACGATCCTTCCAAGAACTCTAATGCCCACTCAAAACTGGGTTCTTCCTGCAGCTCCATCTGCAGTTTCAGAGATGTTGTTCATGGCAACACAAGGGTTGTTCACAGAGCTGATAACTCGCCTGAGAGCAGCACAGTGGGTCAAGAAACTGGATTACTGAGTCGGAAACCCGTTCATGGGTCATCAACTCGGTCGTTGGGCAATTCAGCTAGGTCCAACGGTTCCACAACAACCTACACCTCATCCTCAAGAGCCATGCAATTCAGGAAACTTTCTGGTTGTTACGAGTGTCACATGATCGTTGACCCGAGCAGGTATTCCATTACTTTCATACTCATATTTTGTCTAAATCTCCCATCAATGATAAGTAAAGGAGATAGAAAATTTTATTAGATCAGCTAGGTAATTAAACTCTGATGGTCAGGTACCCATCTCCAAGGACAACTATATGCGCTTGTCCCCAGTGTGGAGAGGTTTTCCCCAAGACAGAAAGCTTAGAGCTTCATCAAAAAATTCGCCATGCCGGTATCTATCTATCTATCTATCTTAATTTCTACAAATATACTTTACTTGTTCGCCTGAAATTCAGTTTTCTTAAGCTCTTTGTGAAATTTAGTTGGTTTATGTTTTCTTGCATACAGATAATATCAGCCTGTCCTAATTCATCTTTGTTACAGTATTTCCCTCTCTTTTATCACCCATGCGTTAATGGAAATTGGTTTAGCTTCTTAACTTAGCAAATTTATTTCCTTTGTAAATCAATCACTCATATTAATTATTTATGTAAATATATATGCAAAGTTATTATAATTAATTTACAGATGAAAAAAAAAAAAGTAAAAATGCATATGTAACTATTTTTTCAATAAATTACTTTTCCATATGATATTTATTTCTGAATTAAGATAAAAAAAAATTTATGAATTGGATTTTGGCAAGTAAATTTGCATTTAGGGAATGTTTTTGAAATTTGAAACTCAAGGTCCACCTATCCCCTTTGGCTTTTGCGGACGATATTTACTGTTTACGTAAACTTTATTTTGCATTAAGTTTTTTTAAAGACAAAAATTACTTTTTATTTTCCGTAAATTTTGCTTTACACCAGAACTTTACCCTTCTTTGCGTTACCTGTTTGGATAGAAATAGGATACCCAAATTTTCCTGCCAATAGACGGTTTGTAGCGTCGTAGGGACCATTTAGTACGGAATTACAGCTGTCCATGCATGACCAAAATTAATGACATGACGTGGCATCTGTGTTACACTGTCACAGCTTGCTTACGACCTGTAGCTTTAAAATTGATAATCTTTGGGATCCCACCAAGAAGCATGAAGTAAATAATTTTCCTTAAATAAATTGGAAATTTTGTTTTCTGCTGGTGCAGTATCCGAGCTGGGCCCAGATGATTCGGGTCGAAATATCGTGGAGATCATTTTCAAATCAAGCTGGCTCAAGAAGGATAATCCCATCTGCAAGATCGAACGGATATTAAAAGTCCACAACACACAGCGAACCATCCAACGGTTCGAGGATTGCAGAGACGCTGTGAAGACACGTGCGCTCAACAGCACTAAAAAAAATCCTAGGTGCGCAGCTGACGGTAACGAGCTGCTACGATTCCATTGTACTCCGCTAAGTTGCTCCCTCGGCGCTCGCGGCTCATCCAGCTTGTGCGGCTCGGTACCGGGCTGCGGAGTGTGCACCATCATCAGGCACGGATTCCAAGGCAAGGAGTGCAAAGGGGTGAGCACCACCGCTAGCAGCGGTAGGGCCCATGATTCACTGCTTGGTTGTACGGATGGGCGGAGGGCAATGCTGGTCTGTCGTGTGATTGCTGGGAGAGTGAAGCGCGTGGCGGACGATGCGCCGCCGCCTGAGGAAGACGTCGGGTCAACCGCTGGATCATACGATTCTGTAGCCGGATGCGCCGGGATTTACTCGAGTCTCGAGGAGTTGTTTGTTTTCAATCCAAAGGCTATCCTTCCTTGTTTTGTTGTAATTTACAGTGCACTTGACTCTTGATAAACTGTCCCATTCAACTATCATCAGCCAATCAAATGAACGGTTAGCGTGACTCTGCTGACCTCTCAATGTGTATATAATAAGTTTTTAATTTTAATTCCGTACTACGATATTTTGTTTAAAGAATGGGATAGCTTACTAGAGAAATTAGTTTTTTTTTTTTTTATCGAACTGGAGAAATTAGTTATTGACTTCAACTTAATTACTCAATTATATAATAAATGATGAACCTTAAGCTGTTAAAATATTTTAATTAGATTTAATCAAACAATAAGAAAAACAATTTATTAGTAATAATAATGTACTTACTTTTTTAATTGCATGATGGATTTGAATTAAAGAGAATTATGAAGGGCCACATGAAATTATCTCGAAAGAAACAATGGGAAGCTGAAGGGGAAAAGAGAGTTATTTTTTTGACTTTGACCAATTAATAATAGTTGAAGGGCAAGGCTATCGCTATCATATACAGTGAACAGCAGCTAATAATTGCTTACACATGCATTTGCTGATATTAATATATAATTAAGAGAAGGTCCGTATCCTAAGCTCAACTAATCTCACTTGGATTAGCACATAACTGAGATTCACAGCACGCATTTGACGAGTTGATGATTGGGTATCAGTCTTAAACCATGTGGTTGCCTTGGCAATTTCTTCAAAACAACAACAGTACTTCCACTTCCTTTCTTTTTTGAATTACTGTTTTCTTATATATATATATATTTTATGGAAAAGGGAAAATCATCATAACTTACCCAGTGCTTAGTTGGAATTAGACTGCACCCATCTAAAATAAATAGAATTTTTGGTGGTCTAGCTAGCTGTTCAAAGCACCACAATCTTCAGCTGGATCTACTCCATCACTTGAAGGGAAGATCCAAATATATACAAACAAATCTATTATTGATGTTTTCATTGGTATTGCAAAGCTAGGAATTTCATATTCTACTCAATCACTTAATATTTTATATTATGCTCATAGATATTATTATTTTATAAACAAATGACTAATTGCATAATTTCAGTGTGTATATATACTGTAACTGTTTTTTTTATACAAAGTTTATAATATATATAATTGTGTATATGTTGCTTATTAAAGTATTTAGCCAAAGACAAATTATCCCTTAATTGTTCTTATGTATTATCTAATTTTACAGTATGATATATCTACTTTTATCTAATTTAATTAACTGTATAAAATTGTATGACTTGGTTGAGTGCAAGCTTTTGTCTTTTTAGTGGAACCATTACATTTTGTTATTCAATTTCTACACTAATCATAGAAATAAACTCATATCGGTTTAAACATGTAATTATTTGTTAATTATCCAACAAAATTAAAGTAATTTTATTAGGATTTTTTTTCTAAAAAAAAAAGAAGAATAAAAGGAATTCCATGAATCGTGGGCTGGAAGATGATGGATTGCATGTCTAGGTCCATTCTCAAGCCATGGAGAGTCGAAGCGAATGGGCTACGTTAAGTCTATTATGTGTACAGGTCCGTTCTCAAGCCAGTCGGAGAGTAATTTTTTAATAATTTTGATTGGGTCTACAGTAGTTATAATTAGATTTTTAAAATATATTATATTTTCATTATTATTTGATTGTATATTAATTATAATTGCAAATAGATTTATTATTATTTATAATCAGGTTCATTTAGAATTTATTCTATATTCATTATTATTTGAATCAATATATTTAGAATATACACTATATTTCATTATTATTTAACAACATATTCATTATTATTTAACTGTATATTTATTATTATTTGGATATATATTTATTTATTATTTGTAATCAGATTCATTTAGAATATACTCTATGTTCATTATTATTTACACATGAATTCATTAAAAAAATTCTTTTAAAAAAACTTTAAAATTACATAAAAAATTGAAAAAAAAAACTGATTACAAATAATAATGAATCTGCGTACAAATAATAATGAATATAATCAATGGACAAAGATGCATTATCCATACAATAATTTGCCTTTTTCACTCATTTGTTAATTTCTTTTGTGAACTATTTCATTAACCTATTTAATTTCCAGTGTTGAAATAAATCAACGCTTGCGGATATATATTGGGCTAAAGAGGGCCACTGCCCCCATCCCCATTTCAAATAAAATTATTACAATTAATTTAGTTTTTTAAAAATTTTTTTTTTTTTCAATCATACTCTTTTAATCCAAAATCTGATAGCTTCACCTTTAAAAATAAAAAATAGAAATATTAGAAATATGTCTTTTGTATTTTGAAGAGTTTCTTACTTTTTTTAAATTTTTTTTTGTTTTACTTATATTTAGACATAACATATTTATTATATACATTTATTGTATAATATGATTTTAAAATAAAAATATATAAGTTTGTCCCTAGAGGTGTAAATGAGTAATACTATTCGTGAGCTACTCGAACTCAATTAGTAAAATATTCAAATTCAACTCAAAGTTAATCGAGTCAAGCTCAAATTCGAGTAATTTATCAAGTCGAGTTCGAGTATCTTAAACCCAACTTGTGAGGGTTGCAAGTTTAATCAAGTCAAATTAACTAGAATTGATTTCGAGTCGAGTTGAGTACACTATTTTTTAAATTTTGTAGTTGATTCGAGCTTTATCAAGCCGAATTCAAGTAGTTTGAATGTTTTTCGAGTCAAGTTTTGAATAAGTGAAAAAAAACTCGATTGAGTTCAAGTCAAGTTCGAACTTTGAGTTTTTTAATCGAGTCGATCTTGAACTTGATACTGTATCGATTCGATTACACCTCTAGTCCCCCGTAAATTAAACTTCTGATTAGCCACTGTAAATAAAAAAAAAAATTCTTTCATGTAAATGATAAAAATTAATTAAGAAAAAAGAAATATCCATAAATTTATGAAAATTGTAAAAATACAAAAAAAAAAAAGACCAAAATAGTCAAAGGATTCAAAAAATATTGATCATGTATAGAACCCAACAAAACCAACACCAAACTCATGTATATATGCATTCCATAATTGTATTAGCTCCAAAAGATTCAAAACAAAAGCAACACAAAACAAATTTAAAAATTTTAAAAACCAAGAGAAAATGAATGGAAAAGTATGAGAAATGATTAAACCAAGACATCAGAATTTCTACCATCTAATAAAATTCCCTCCTGAGAAGATTTATTCAAGAACTCAATACAATCAGCAATGGCTTCGCTGTAGTGAGAATGGGAAGAGTAATAAGAGCTGCATGAAGTCTTTGGTGGATCAAATTTCTCACAGTTTCGTTGCTTCGAAGCCATGGATGGAGATGACCCTGAATTCCCACGATGAGAAGGGAAAGAAAACAAGAATTTCATCAGAATTTTACGGAACCGATTGAAAAGCTTCATTGCAGACAAGTTCAACTTCGAAGAAGAAAAAGAAGAGAGAATAGTAGTACTAGAAGAAGAGGTGGTAGATGGTGATATTTGTATGAAAAAGGAGTCCGTTTGAGGGCTGTGATTGTGCATATTGTGATTTCTCTTTCTTGATCTTGGCTTGCCAAATACCCTCCGGGAACTGTAATGCTATCATGCATGTCGTTTGGCTTTCAGGATTATATATAAAAAGACTGAATTTTTATTCCATTTTTCAAAAGTCTCAAATTCTTAGTTTTTTTTTTCATAAGCAAACAGTTCATGTGCTCAAATCATTTGTATGGCCTTCACTTGTTTTTATAATACTGTTTCTTTATTAATTAGGTTTCTTGATTAGCTTCCACTAAGAGTAGTTTAAGAAAACCTATTATAAGTCACTCCTCAAATATTAAGTTTTAACTATTTTTACAATATTCATGTAGATATATGAACGCATTTTTTTCCCCTTTCAACTATCCATATTCGTGCGAAGTAAATTTGTTGAAAGAGAAAAAATTTTTACCATTCCAATTCATTCTTTTGAGAGTTATGAACATTTTTTTAATTAAACTTGATTCATGATACCAAGGATAAATAAAGTAATTTTTATAATTATTTTATTACTCACTCCGTCTAGAAAAAAATATATTTGCTTTTTATTTTTATTCGCCCGAAATTATATGCCACTTTTTTTTTAAGTATAGTTATTATGCTCAATTACAATTTTACTCTTATTCATATATTCTACTATTATTATGTCTATCACTTATATCAATAAAAAATCATTTTTTTCTAATTATTATTTTAAATTAGTCTTGAAATCTGTTAGCATTTATAAAAGTATTATGGAGTATTAATTAGAGTTGCATTTTCAAGATAATAATTAATTGAGGGTATTTTAAAAAAATATTAAATAGAATTATTAATATAACTAAACTAACTAATTTTTTAATATGGAAACAAAATGAAGATTAAGTTTATTTTTTCCGGATGGGAAGAGATTTATATTTATTACTTTATTCATTGTAGAATAAGAATTTTATTTATGTAAATAGTTAAGAAAAGGGCATATGAACTATGCAATTAATAGTCAAACAAACTTTTGGAGTTGAATCCCATAATTGCAGTCCCCATTACCTTAAAAGGCGAATAGTAATTCGTGGATTAGGTTAACTATCTCCATTGAAAAGGGCAGGTCGTCTCTGGTTTCACTTGAAAGAGATAAAAAAAAAAGGGTGATAATTGATTCAAACGAGGTGGAGAATAAAGACTCAAATCTAATAGAGTAATGATATTTTTCCAACACTTTTGTTTTAATTTGTCCCAATTAACATAAAATATTTATACTATATCTATCCATTTACTTATTTTATTCAACTTGCATTAAAAATACAAATATTTTATAATAATTAAGACAAATTGAAAATATCATTTCACAATCAAATATATCTTTTCTGTTTGCGATTCATTGTAACGAGCCAGTTCATAATTGAGGGACATCAAAAGTTGTTTAAACTTGAAAGGAATATCAATAATAAAAGCTAGCTACTGAGAATCACGAGGGGGTGACTTTGTTTGTTTCATCATAATATACTTAACCAATGGGCACTTGATTAACATATTTTGGAGCTTGCCAATCAACCTTAATTCATTAAAAATCTTGAATTTAAATCCAAAATATAGAAATTTTTAAAATTTGAAAGAAAATCTATCGGATGCGAATCTAGACAATTAGATAATAAAATAAAAAAGTACATTGATCTTATTTAAGTAAAAAGATTTCAGTAATGTAATATGATGATTACATTTGATTAAGGATGAAATATATAATAACATTAATGTAAGAGCCTAATTAGTGTTGAAAAATGTAAAAAAAAAAAAAAGAAATAAAAAAAGGTGTTGGTGTAATGAAGGTCTTATCAATTAGCAAACATGATTAATTTTTTGATTAGTAGTAACTAAAGAGGGTGAGCTTGCAATTCATTTTTTGAAATGTTGGTCCATAGTCTCTCTGTGGTCCAAAACAAAAGAAAATCTAAAGTTTGGCTCGTTTGTTCATGCATATTTCAAAAGAAAAGATAGCCAAAAAAACAAAAATCATTTGAAAGACAGAACATTTCTTTTTCTTTTTTAAATAAAAATAAAAAAAACAGGTAATGGAATTATGGAAATAAGTGAAATTGGAAGAAGAAAACTTGATATGATGAGGATGAGAAGAGCTTGAGATGACATGATTAAGAGAGGAGGGCTTGTGATAATGATTGTGCAAGACAAGTATAATTGTGTTTTGTACTTTCTTCTCTAATCTAAGGGAGTGGAACAATGATGAGGTCTGCAGTTAACCTCCTTTCACATTAATTTTTAATCAATTTGTTATCATATGCTTAACAAGCTATCATTAATTAATTACCTAAATTAAGATAGCCTAAATGGGTCAAGCCTATATTGCCAAGCAGCAGACAAATAACAGACCAACTGCATATGGGCCTCCACACACTTAGCCCTTAGGCTTGGTATTCACTGTCTAGTCAGGCTCCTTCTTTCACGCTTCTCACGTCCTTTTTAACCCTTTTTCTTCGTCAATGACTCTCTTATTTGCTAATTAAAAAGTGATTTAATTAGTATTTTTATTTGTAAAAATTAGAAAAGGTATAGAAATCGAGTATTTTTGTCTCCATCCACAATATTGGTGGAGTTTTACCATCTTTATTATATAGTCTATAGCGACTTATTAAACCTCCTAAAAAAAACTATCTTATCTAATATGGAAATGATTTTTAGTAAATCAGTTTATTGGATTGTATTTCTCATGGTACAACCAAGCCCTGAGGACAAATTTAGGGAGTGTTACATAAAGAAGCAACAAAATGGAAAAAGAAAAGTTTTTCATGGAATATTATTTTGGCAAGTTAAATAAGGGTGGGAAAGTATGTTAAATTGAAGGAGAAATTCAAGGGGAAGTGACTTTTTGAGTTGGTTTTTTCTTAGAGAAAATCCCTCCTATCAAAGGGATGAAAGGGCTCTTCTTCTTTTTTCTTAGAGAAGGGTGTCTTTCAAGTGTTTCAATGCCTTGGGGAATCACAACTTGAGCAAGTGATGGAGGATTTGCAAAAGTTACATATCTCTTTTTCTGAAATTCTTCAATCCCTTGACCTTCTCTTGATTGCATTTTCAGTACTTGGAATTTTGTTGAATCTTCAACTACTTTAACCTCTTCAATTTCAGATTCCATTTCTGATGTTTCTCTCACCTTCAATTGTTGCAGTTCTTTCTTTGTTCTTTCAAGTTCTTCTTTAAGAGAAGATAGACAATTAGCCATTTTTATACTGTCTTCTTTGGCTTTTTCAAGGCTCTGTTTAGTTTCCTCTAGCTCTGCCGTAACACTTCCAAGCTTAGAACAGCCCTCCCCATTTTCATTTGCCCCAATATGCATCTACATTCAATTATAAACGCATTGCTACACTGAATATGGATTTGTTAAGGGTTATTTAAATTAAAAATTATACATAATAATATACAAGAGCATAATATTTATTGATAAATAAACAAGTAGTAGTGGAAGAGTTACCTCTTTGAGCTTATTGGGATAGAGTTCAGCAGCCAAAACTTTCTCACCGAACAATGAAACAGCCTCTTTAACAGAGCGGAAAGGCGGTCGAGTGTCGATCTCTGCTCTCTTCATTATTACCACTCCATCTTCATGATTTTCCATTATATCTTTGACTTTGAAATTATAAGAGAGAAAAATATAGATACAGAGAACTAATGAGGCAATGATTTATATTGGAAAAGAGAGAGAGCGAGAGATGGTTGGTTAGAAGGAGGAAAGAGTGAATTTAGTTACAGGAAGAAGAGAGTATCAGAAAGATCTTGAGAAGGAGAGCTTCGTTGCTTCGCGTCCACTTCACTAGAATTCTGTTATCTTTCATCGTTAAAGCTGGTGGATGCTGCAATTTTCTTTTTATTGTTTATTTCTTATAAATGGGTCTTGCGGCCCAAAGGAGATAGACTCTTCACCAATTCCCAACGAATCATAAGGCCCTGTAATTGTTTTTTCTTTTAAGGAAATTGAAATGTTTTTTTTATATTTATCTTCAATTTTTTTTTTATTAGTACCAAAATTTTTTATTTTTACGGAATTGTTAATCTTCTTCGTCTTTTTCAAGATTCATTATCACAGGCTTTCCAGTTCTTCCTTCGATCTCGTCTTCTCCGATCTCGTTACCTTCCTTCCATTTATTTCTTCGAAGAAAATAAAAATTACAACTGAGGTTCATAATGATGCTGCAATTATTTTTAAGATTTAGTTTTCGCTCTAAGTTTGATGAGTTTGTCAGGTTGCTTTAAGAAAAAGCTTTGAAATTGAGTTTGTTTAATTATTTTTTTTTTAGATTTGACGTTGTGTTATTGAATTTCTTTTTTAGTCTTTGTATTTTTTTTTTTTGAAAATCACTAAAATATCTCTAAAGTATATCCAAAGTATGCCCAAGGTATACCGGATATATTCTCATAGAATTTTCAAAGATATACCAAAATATTCTCAAGGTATTTCCAGGAAATTTTCAAGGAATTTCTAGGTATCCCCAAGATATACCCAATGTATACTCGAGGTATATCAGACTTTATAATATTTGTTCACAACTGTTTTAGACCAAAGGTATCACTAAGATATACCCAAGATATACAAGACTTTATATATAGCCTTTATTTACATCTGTTTTAAGCCAAAAGTATCTCCAAGGTATGCCTGAGGTATACTGGACTTTATAACCTTTATTCACAATTGTTTCAGGCCCAATGTATACCCATAAAATTTCTAAGGATATACCTAAG
Source organism: Balakata baccata (assembly GCA_949630135.1). Taxonomy (NCBI): domain Eukaryota; kingdom Viridiplantae; phylum Streptophyta; class Magnoliopsida; order Malpighiales; family Euphorbiaceae; genus Balakata; species Balakata baccata. The sequence goes on along the minus strand of CATIWF010093734.1, from coordinate 31,595 downwards.
GTACTACAAAGGTATATCAAACTGTTTTCATTTGAAAATTTTGTGATATTTTGAATTTTGATTGAGTTTTATTCTTTTTAAAAAAAAAATTAATTCTTCATGTTCTAATTTCTTTTTATTAGTGAAAATTGAACCAAAATATACTCAATATATACGAAAGGTCTGCCGAAAATATACCGTCTGAACATATTTTGAGTGATTTTGAGATTTATGTACTATTGTAATTTTAGAAAGTTGTTTTCAGTAAAATTGAAAAAAAATTTGAATGCCGATGAAAATGTCTACATTTCTATAAAATTGTCTTTTATTTTCTGAAAAAAAAAACTCTCATAAAAGTAAAAACCAATGAAAATTTAAAAAGAAAAGTAACAGCTCCTTAACCGTGATAGTCTTTTTCTCTACAATAAATATAACTCTCAAATAAAAAAAGAGTTTAGTATAAGAGATTCATTATAAACTAGCAGAGCAATGAATTATGCATAACAATTTTTATTTTTTTTAAAAAAAAGGAAATGGTTGGTATGAGAATCTCTTGTTTCCATTCATTGCAAAACATAGATTATTGACTTAAAATTCTAGTGAAATTAAATTATAATCTACATTATAGTTGCCCAACATTGCCCACATCTCAATCTCCTGTGACATGCTAGGCAACTAATTTGCACGAGTTTTGTTGGGCTAAATAAGTGGGCCCAGAAAGACAGTGAAAGCTTACCACTCGGCTTGTTGTAATCGTATTATACTTACAACTGTGGACCCCAATGCTTATACAAAGTGGGCCCAAAAATTCAATACACCTTAAAATTGGACCCATAATTTGCCCATCAACCAACCTCCAGAAGAGAAACAGAGAAGACGGCTGACTGAGAGAGGCGCATATCCAAAGCAGTACGAATGGAGGATCATACAAAGTATAACATGGACTCTACCGCATATTAGCATAACTTAAGGATAGACCAAACCAAAGCAAATAAATCTTAATCGGATCCGGAAATCCAAAGAGAAGGAGGCGATATGTCGCATCAAACATCGTCTTGTCCGCCCCCAAAGCCCCTGCTGTTTGTCCAAACGCTAGCTTTGTTCCCTCAGAAAATACCCACGCAACACCATTCAATTTATACAATAAAAATTAATTATACAATTTTTGTTATTTCATAATATAATTTTATTTTTATGATTATTACTTCATTTAATTTGTTAAATACTATTCCTTTTATGAATAGAACTAGTTAACGATAGGAAAATATATTCCGAAAAGAAAAATATGACCGGAAGGTAAACGGTTGGGTAGTTAGATCCGTTGGCTATAAAATCAACAGAAACAATTGAGTTCCATGTTTAATTTATTTTTTAAAATATGATAAATCTTGAAACCTACCTGTTGAAACCTTCCCGTGGAGAAATTAATAGCTAAAACCCCCACTATTCACTAAGTTTATTCAGTCTCTGTCTCAGCCTCACAAATTTATTTTTTCTCTTTCCTTCGCATACCGTCTACGACAATGTCGGTTAGCATCACGGCTTCTCCCGCGATTGGCTCGTTGTATGTTTCGCGATCTCAGAGGGTTGTACTTCCGGTGAGGATGGCAGTCCGATCCGACGTTGTCTCTGTGGCTCCGATCTTGACAAAGTTGCAACAGGAATGTGCAACTCCTTTGCCGGTGCTGCGTCACGTGGCGGACGCCATGGCTGCTGATATGCGAGCTGGACTTGCAGCTGATGGTGGTAGCGATCTAAAGATGATTCTCAGTTATGTTGACTGCTTGCCTAGCGGGTATGTCAATTAGTCAAACTTGTTTTTTTCTTTGACTTGAAGTCTCTTCTGTCCTTTTCTTGCAGGAATTTTGAAATAGAAGTTATAGTCCCTTCCTCTTTATTATTTCGTTTTATTTGGTTGTTCTATACATGTTAAGCATCCAAAGTAAGCTGTGAATCGAAGAAAAAAAAATGCATTAATTTACAGTAATGCTAAAAGAAGAAAAGAAAAGCACGTTTCCGTTGGAGTTTGTTGTTAGGTAGCTTGAATTTTATTGAATAATCTTTAAGGACGGTTAATTTCTTTCAAAATTAATTTGATAGGTAACTTTCAACCAATATATTCATCTCAAAACAGAGTGATGCTCCCTACAAGTTAATTTTAATATTTATTGTATATGAAATTTTTTAAAGGAATGAGAAAGGATTGTTTTATGCATTGGATCTTGGAGGCACAAATTTCCGGGTGCTGAGGGTGCAATTAGGTGGGAAGGAAGAGCAAGTTGTAGCCACTGAATTTGAGCAAGTATCCATCCCTCAAGACCTCATGTTTGGTACCTCTGAGGTATAGGTTATTACGTTTTGATTCTTAATTTTTTCGAAATGCTTGTTTATTGTATAACAACTTTTAAATTCTAAGTTTATCAATATTGCAGGAACTTTTTGATTTTATTGCCTCTGGACTGGCAAAGTTCGCACAAAAAGAGGGTGGAAAATTTCACCTGCCACATGGAAGGAAAAGAGAGATTGGATTTACGTTTTCTTTCCCTGTGAAGCAAACATCCATTGACTCTGGCATACTGATCAAGTGGACCAAGGGTTTTGCAGTCTCTGGAACGGTTTGTATATATCTCCAAACTCATTACTTTTGTTTAATTAGGTAGAAGATATCCTTAATGTATTATATCTTTTAGTCAGTTTTTGTAATAAAATCAGTCTTTGAAGTTCATAGCAAGATCAACATGGCCGTGGAAGTAAATATAGCAGTCTGGGCTGTAGGATAGACTTGTTGTCTTTCGGGTTGTCATCAAAGAGATACTACAATTCCTTTATAAATTTATGGAAATATTTCTTATATGGCCTTTAATGTTTCATATAATTGCTTTACATGATTATAAATATGTAGGATCTTTGATGGGTTAAAACTGCTTTCTTGAATGGATTTTTTTATTCTGAATACATTCCCTTTTTAGGTTCAATACTAAGGGATAAATATAAAGTTTCAATCTTTGGGATTTCAATGTATGAGCTGCAGATTTTTACTGTTTCTGGTGTGATTCTTGATGCAGGCAGGACGAGACGTCGTTGCTTGTCTAAATGAAGCATTGGAACGGCAAAGATTAGATATGCGGGTGTCTGCCCTGGTATGTTGTTCTCATTTTCGTACCCACTTCCATCAAATTCCTAGGCCGATAATTAAGTAACCAACTTGCAAATTGATCGAAAATAGGTTAACGATACTGTGGGAACTCTAGCCGGAGCAAGATACTGGGATGACGATGTCATGGTTGCTGTCATTTTGGGTACTGGAACTAATGCATGCTATGTGGAGCGGGTTGATGCTATTCCAAAGTTGCAAGGACCCAAGTCATCTTCTGGGAGAACAGTACCCTTCTGTCCTCATAATTGCCCCCCCTTTTTGTAGCTTATTTTTTTGGTGTTGTAGATCGTGTTTGAGAATCTTGTTTGAATTGTTAATTTTATGAGATTCCCTTGCTTCAGATTGTCAACACTGAATGGGGAGCATTCTCAAATGGCATTCCTTTGACTGCATTCGATAGAGATATGGATGCTGCAAGCATTAATCCGGGTGAGCAGGTAAAACTTTGGTTGCAGCTTCATTTGTCAATTTCTATCTATAATAATAGCACTGCTCTCTATTCATGATTACTTATTTATATCCATTATGAGCAGATATTCGAGAAGACAATCTCTGGAATGTATCTAGGTGAAATTGCACGACGAGCACTATTGCAGTTAGCGGAAGAAGGTGCTTTATTCGGCAATAAAGTGCCTGAAAAATTATCCATACCCTTTGCACTCCGGTACATCTTTAACTCTCCTTTGTTTTATTTATGTAAGACTCGAAAACTAACACATTTGAACCAACAACATTGCTATTCTATTTATTTGTCATCAGCATGCTGTTGTGAATAGTTCTGGCTACATCTTTCTTTATCTCAAACAAGTACTTAATGGAAACCTCCAGTTTATTGTTTTATAATTATTCAATTAAGATTAGCATGCCATATCATCATTTATATATCTCATTCTTTTTCAATCAATCTTCGGTATGGTTATTTTCTCGCTCAAACTGAAACATGTTCTTATTGTACCGCAGTACCCCAAATCTATGTGCAATGCAGCAGGACAACTCCAATGATCTTCAATCAGTTGGATCGGTCCTGTATGATGTCGTTGGGGTAATGTCTACTCTTTCTCTATTCTATATGATATGACATCCATATAAGGAAAATGATCTTAAGATATTCCCCGAGTAAAGCAAACTGGTTTGTTTCCTTAGGCGACAAGGGGGAAAAATTATCTGAACCCTTGAATGAGTAGACTTTTGCCTGCTATTATACATTGTATCTTGAACTAATAACAAAAAAAAAAAAGTATGTAACTAAAGATATACAAAAATTTTTTGTTCAATCATTGATGTCTTTATTTAATCACCCAATTTTGGTATTAGGCCGAGTCCAACTTAAGCGCAAGGAAGATAGTCTTAGAGGTTTGTGATGCCATTGTAAAGAGAGGCGGACGCTTAGCTGGTGCAGGAATTGTTGGGATTCTGCGAAAGATGGAGGAAGATTCAAAAGGTCTGATATTTGGAAAAAGAACAGTGGTGGCTATGGATGGTGGGCTGTATGAGCATTATCCTCAGTACAGAAGATACCTGCAAGATGCTGTCACCGAGCTTTTGGGATTAGAGATGTCAAAGAATATAGTCATAGAACATTCTAAAGATGGGTCTGGAATTGGGGCTGCTCTCCTGGCTGCCACAAATTCCATGTATGATCATGATTATTAGGTTAGTGTATCACTTAATTGCCAAGCAAGCAATATATTTTTGTGCAAGTAATCCTTGATAAAACTCCTTAGTTGCTTCGGCTTATGTTGTTGTGTAGTTAAACTTTTGTTTTCATTGATTTTAAATAAGGAGAAGAAAAAATTGTTAGTTTAGGAATTCACTTGCAGAATTGTAAAATAAATTATATTTCCTAGTTTAGGTATCATCATATTTTGGTGAAAGTTGTGTAATGTTATGTTTGATGCAGGAAGCAGATATCTTTGTAAATTAGTGCTTATTATCGTTAAAAAAAAAAAATCTTACTATATATCTATGTATATGGGGGAAAATTACTGTTTACCCTTATGGTTTAACACTGGTATTTTCTGAAATTTAAAAAATATACGATTTGACTCATCTATTTTATTTTTTTTAAACTATAAAATTAATTCAATTAAACTAAAAAATATACGATTTGACTCATAAAGATATTAGTATAATATGTCAAACTTATTGCAAGGAGGTATTAGTACAATAATTTGAGGGAATAAATAATATAATTTTTAAATTTCAGAGGTACTAGTATATTATATTAAATTATAAAAGATAAATTATATATTTTTTCAAATATCAGGAGTATTAATGTATTATATTGAATAGATAACAAATAATAATTTTTTTCAATATATAATTGAGTAAATATTGTTTTTTTCCAAAAAAGAAAGGGAAAAATAATAGAATCATTTGACCTTATTGAACACATTTCAAAAATGGAAAAGTACTTTTTCATAGTAAGCAAATCTAAAAAAAATAAAAAAATAAAAATTTTAGAGAGATAAAATAAGATGATGAAATCAAATATCTCTTCGATTAAATTGAAAAATACTATTTATTCTAATATTTTTTTATCTCAATTTATATAAAATATTTGTATTTTTTATTCAAATTAGATAACACAAATATACAGCCGGATATAATATAAATATAGTTAAAATAAATTAAAACAAAAAGTGTTAGAGAATGTATCATTGCTGTTAAAAATTACAGCCTTTGTATCCATCCTAAATCAGGTTAATGGAATCAAAAGCAGCGACAATCAGCTACATTCAAAAGCCGCATGTTCTTACCGTAGAACAATCACATCACGTGCAAAAAAGTAAAACGCATCGTCAACATAAGAGTTCAGTCATATTTTCTTCAGCCGTATGAGCGACATACATGCTAGCTTTGTTTCTGTTTTTTCCTTACGAATTTTCAACATTCAGCACCGGAGCACCCCGCCTGAACGAAGAAATTGACTCTGAAAAAATTTAGCTGCTCATAGTTCGTAATTGTTCCTCGATTATTTCTGATTTGATATTTAGATAAGAATGGTAACCTTTTAATTATGTGTTGATGCATGTTTAGTTAGCATTATTTCTGTTCTCTAATTGAAACCAGGATTTTGATCTTTCTTTTGGTTTTCGGCAGATCCGATTCATACTTCTGCAGAACAGGCAAGGCAAGACTCGTCTCGCAAAGTACTATGTTCCTCTCGAGGATTCTGAGAAACACAAAGTCGAGTACGAGGTATACAATCTTATTTATGCTCTTGCCTTCCCTAGATGTTTTTCGTTGATCTGAATTTCGCTAGGGTTTTTGAGCTTGATTCTTTGTTTTTGGTAGGTTCATCGGCTGGTGGTTAACAGAGATCCCAAGTTCACGAATTTCGTCGAGGTTGGTGATTTCTTAATCTTGTTCAATTATGTGAAGATTTATGATTTTTTGAATCGAATTTTTAATTTCCGACTTGAATAGGCAGCTGGATAGATGAATATTATCCTGTTAACTTGCCAGTTGAAGTGAATTTCCTTTAGAATCCATATTTAATTAATTAGATGGACTGACCCCTGTTGTAGTAGAAATTTTATCATTATAGGGTAAAATGAATTAATGGTACCAAAACTTTGGAGTTAGTTTCAGATCATGGTACCAAACACTTTTCTAGTTGATTTATGTTGATGTAAGATGCTGGAAAAATTTTAGCTACTATGATCTGAATCTCAACTTCAAAGTTTTGGTGCTAATTTGACACAAATAAAATTTTGGTGTCAATTTGATGCACATACAAAAGTTTTGGTACCAAAAAAACATTTTACGCCATCATTATATCATGGAAGAATTAGAAGAGAGGCTTCATCCACTGTGAGTTGTCCTTAAAAGGAATTCTAAGAACAATTATTCAGTCCAAGGTATGCATTATTAATTGTAAGATTATGAATCCAAGTTCTTTGAAGGGGCCAGGCTAAAAGTATCTTGATCTTGTGCATTCCTTGTCTTTCCCTTTACTGTACCTTATTCTAGAAATTGCGATAGGAAAGGTTGCAGCTTTGCATGGATTGCTTAATTAAGTAGATGGACTGTTTGTGATTGACTAAGTATCCTGGTCCTCTTTGCATGAAATTGCTTTGACTTGACTGATTTTAGTTATAGTATAAATTTTTTCCTTGTTTACATGACAAAATATATTCCTGCAGTTCCGAACACACAAGGTCATTTACAGGCGATATGCGGGATTATTTTTCTCACTCTGTGTTGATATAACGGATAACGAATTGGCATATTTGGAGTGCATCCATTTATTTGTGGAGATATTGGATCATTTCTTCAGCAATGTATGTGAGCTAGATTTGGTTTTCAACTTTCACAAGGTTTGTCTCTACCATGTTTTCATGCTTCTTGCACTTATCCTTTGAATTCTCTATGTGGTGCATTAATATTTGTTGTTCTCTTGTTTGTATTCCCTCCCTTGAGAATTCATATGTCTATTCATGATATTTAGTATTACTAATGGTTAAACTTACTTTTGTCTTGCTACTATTGATGCAAGTTTTTCAATTTGTTCTTGTTTGATTCTGTTCTTTCTGTCATTTGGTCTCCATATACATGTACACTGTTTAGCACAGATGTTTGTGTCTTTTATCAAATACTGATGCATTCTTTGTTGCTTTGAATCATAAGAAGTATCATTCGTTGCCATTTGTTTTACTTGTCTCCTTGTAGGTTTATCTGATACTTGATGAATTCATTCTCGCTGGGGAGCTACAGGAAACAAGCAAGAAGGTGACCATTTTTCTGTATATTTTTTCTTTATTGCTAAGTATGTGATGTACATTCTCCCATATATTAGCATTAATATATTACCCATTTTTTTGAAGTTTTGTTTCCTTTTCTAAAGAGGATTTGAAAGAAAAAGAAATGGTTATCTGATTATGGACAAATTGACTATTTGTTAAATTGAAGCTATAGCTCATCTCATTTAATTCAATCCTTGCTTTATGTCTGTGCCATGACATTTCTTTTCTCAACGGTACTATTGTGTTTTACTCTAATTTGCAGGCAATCATAGAGAGAATGGGAGAATTGGAGAAGCTTGAGTAGATATCTATTGTGTAGTAAAGAGTGTTTACATTGGCATTTTTCTTCACTCATTTTTCCCTTCACATTTTCCCGTTTCTTCTACATTTGTTGGGCCTCATCTGGCACTGCCTGTTCTTCCCTTGTAATATTTGAAAACTGAAAATTTTCAAATTTACTTCTCCCTCGGTGTTTGAGACAATATTTTGTTGTCAATCAAAACTCAGATTCATTACTAATCAGCTGAGACATATAATAGTATATGGAACAACTTGCTGCTGAAGCTAATGGTGAAATTTTCGTACTCCTGGCATCAGCATCGGGGACAAATTTAACACAAGTAGTTCAAGATTGTTTTGCAAACGATTGAGGAACCATCTCCTTTATCAGACGAGTGTCTGTAATACTGGCCATATATATATATATGGCCAATATTTACTTGAATTCACATAATTAAATACTTGGCCCCTCGTAGGCCTAAGATTTGTATAGATGGCTAATGAGATTAGGTCACTCAAGCTGATACATGAAACGCATTTGAGGAAGAAGTTGAACACCGTTTCTTATTCTCTTTCTTTTGCAAAAAGCCAAGAGGTAACTGCCTTCCAAATGCCAATCATGTCAGGTAGACAAAAACAATACATTTACTTACAAAGTTAAAGAAGGCAAACCGAATGGCCAAGTACTCCTGTGGTCGGGTATGGACATAAACAGATACCTTCCTACTTTAGTAAACTTTCTTTATAAAACTCTACTCAAATGGGCTCATTATAGAAGATGCCGCAAATTGTTCTCCGTAAGCCATCCTTCGAAATAGCAGCTGATGAACCTCAAAGGGCTGATTAGATCTCTTGTTTGTTTCTCAGCCTTCTCCTCTTCCCATGGTGTACTTAAATGCCTCGATTACACCTTACATGTTTATTTATCTTATAATCATGCCATGATCGGGCAGAGCACCAAGTCACAAATATTAACACAATTAAAGAATGAAATAATGTCATATCCATATAACTGGAGCAGATTTTAACCCATTCCTACTCATGGGTGCTCGTTGCAGAGTAATTGCAATGGCAGTGCCCCACCACCAGCACGAAATCCAACTCCAGTTTCTTCATAAACTGAAGGGAGATGACGTTCTTGCCTTTTTATTCTACCGTGTGGCAAATTGATGGCCACAAACTGCTGCTGCTGCTGATGATGTTGATGCAGGTGATGCTGTTGGTGCTGGTGCTGGTGCTGGTGCTGGTGAGGGACATGTGGGTACTTGGGGCCAAGAGCTTCCAGAGTTGCGGCAGAAGGTGGGATACATGGAATCGTAGTGGGTGAGTCTTGCCTTCCATTTTGCCAGCTTGGAAAATTCGTCATGGCTGTGGAAGTTCCAGCATTCCTGAATTGAGCCAACTGGGCTGCCCAAAGCTGTTGCTGCTTTGTCAAGGCTTTGGGACTTGCATGTGGACCACAGTATGGGCTGCTGAAATGGGGAGGTAACTGAAGTTGTGCCTACAGTAAAAAATGAATACAAAAGATAAGCAACTTCCGGGCCAACTTAATCTCTGGACTAGAAGGGACTCAATTACACAATAAAAATTAGTGGCTCATGCACATTTTGGAGTTCATGACAAGTCAGCAATTGCCAATACAAATCTAAAAGCCTCTCTTTGATCAGTGTTGAGGGCAGTAGGTCGCCTATTCACACAATTAGAAACAAAAATCTAAAAGGAAAGAATAAAACCTGTTGTGGTGGTGCTGCTGCTGAATCAGGGTAAGCAGATGTATACCTTGTTTGGGACATGGAGAAAGGCATGAGTGTGGGACAAGGAACCTGCAATTGTGCCAGTGGTTCTGAACAAGCTCCAGTTCCATTATAACTAATATTAGGTTCCATCTCACCACCTCCAGCTGACAAAGACAAGAAATTGAAACTCTACAAGAATGCAAAAGCGGATAATGATCAGAACACATCGATAATAAATATATATATATATATATATATATTTTTTTTTTTTTCCTGAAAGAAATAAAAAAGGCCAAAGCCACCTGCTTCTGTGAAGTGTACGCAGCAGATGCCAGAGCAGCCTTTGAATGATCTTGCTGTAGCCTTAGGTGTTGAAGATTACCAATTTTAGTATCACTGGAATTCTTCTTGGTGGTGCTAACAATGCCTTTAGAAGATGAAACTTCATTTAAATAATTTCTGTTGCTATTGAATTCATTTATACTCATAAGTACACCTTGCTTTAATTTCTCATGTGGTTTCAGTTTATTCTGGGGCAGTTCCAAGCTTTCTTTAGTCTCAGGCACTTGCAAAGCCCGAATTAGCCAGCATATGTAAACATGTGATGCACACCTCTTCCATGACCTTCGATCAGTTGAAACTTTAAACACCTGTATCGTTCATGGTCCACCACATATTCTCTATTAGATTGCAAAAAGGTAGCAGTAACGGGACAGGCAGCCCAGTTCCAGATGTCTGCACAACCATTCAAGAGCAGGGAAGAGAAATAAATACTAGATGACAAGTCTTCACCTTTCCAGTTGAAGAATCATTTTGGAGTGAACCAGGCCTGGTACCAAACCAAGAAGGTATTTTAGCAGCACAGGATCTGAGACAGCAAAATTCACTTGGGAAATGGCAACAAAAGGAATACGTGATATATATAAAATAAGAAGAATGCAAGAAAATTACTGTGAGGGACCATGACCCAATGTAGTTGACAAAGTTGAAGAAAATCCTGGCCATGATGCTGGACATTCACGGAAAAGAATTAATTACTAAGCCGTTGGCAGTTTAGGAAATAATACAGTGGTAACTGTTTCCAGAGAGTCAGAGACTGCAAGAGAAAGAATGAAAGGTAGCCAAGCAACTAAAGTTCTACCATTGTTCTTGGATTCATTGGTCATATGCTGTTGATCTAGCTGACTTCCAAATGTTCTAGTCTAAAATGGCAAGGATTCGGCACAAAAAATTGGAATCAGCATTTTAACTTAAGAGCTTAGTTGACTTATAATTTGATACAATGCTTACCAGACCCAATGTAATATCTGGCTTTCTTTCAAGCTGCAAAGTGTCAACTTTTGCAGGTTGCTTTAATTTGCTGCATGATAAAGGACATATGAAAAACTATACATGCAATGGCCAGAAAATGAAAGTAGCACTGGAAGCATAGAATTGAGTACAGCAAAGCAGAGAAATATGTATGCACAGACCCATTATCTTGGTGTAATCCAGGTGGAAAGCAAAAGTTCACGGAGTTGCATGGTGGCTTCTGTTCCTCATGTTTAACCAAAGTCTTGTGCAATTTCACTTGAGCAACCAAACTGTCTGATCCCTCGAGTTTTTCACTGCTGTGAAAATCGGACAGTCTGTGAATGCTTGATCCATTTAAAGAAGTAGCTTTAGTAATTTCTTCAGGTGATCTTTCTATATCAGAAGCAGGATTAACAGCCTCATCGGTTCTGGATAGGCAATTTGCATTCAGATCTTCCTTCATAGCTACAGAATCGGACAAATGAGATAACTAAGCAAACATCCGCATCTTTGATATAAATAGTAACTTAATTGACATAAAATACAAAAATCAACAAAGATTTACCTTCCAATGTAGATGGATGACTCTCAGAAGGACCTGGCAAAGCTGAAGCACTTGCATCTAAAGATGCATTATCCGTTTTACTTTTACTATCACTATCCTTGTCAGGGAACATTCCCGCCAAAGCATACAAGGTCTCCACCACTTCTTCCTCATCTTTGGTAATTGGTCCATCAATACTCTGCTTCATGGACCAGTTTGGGCCACCTTGTTTCTACAAAAGTAAATTTATCTTTATATCAATCCAAATATAATGAGATATTAGAGTAGCAGCTATACAACTACTAACCTGGTTTAGTTTCGATCTCTTTATGCCAACCCTTTTGGGCAATTCGGTACCTCCACTAGAATAGTTGAGCTTCTTTGAATCTCGAAAGGGCGATTTAGATTCTCCATTGCGTTTCTTCATGGCTGTGAATAAAATGCTTTGAAAGCGTTAATGCCAACAGATTTTATGAAGTGGAAGCACTGATCTTCAATTATTTTTCTCTCTCTTTTTTTAACCAAAACTAAAATCCTTTGTGATTCTTGGAAAGCTGAAGAGTATCTTCCTTTGAAAAGCAAGCTTATAAGAATAGAAAAGAAAAAAAAAACACTATAGAGTTATTTAAAAAGAATCAGTACGCCATGAAAGTCCCATCAACAACATAATAAGTAGGGATTAAAAAAGAAAATAGACGGAATCTTGCGTCCACAAAAAGAAATAAAAAGTAAAAAGCTTCAGTTTTGCTTCAATCTTAATCCAAAATTACATAGCTAAAAACCAAAATTAAAAAAAAAAAAGCGAAACTTCCCTTAAAGACCCACCACCCAATAAACCTTGATTTTAAACCGTAGACCTCCAAAAGATTATCCAGAAAACCATATAACAACCTCCCCCAATACCCTTCGCTTTCCTAAAAAACAAAAAGGAATAAGAAAAAAGATAAAAGCGACAAATGTTTTTTTCTTCTAACTGACAAATCACACACCTGACCGTAGCTTTCGCGGAACAGAAACATAATCAACACCGTTGCAGTCATCAAAAAATTTCTGCAAAATTTAAATGAACACAAGAAAAAAGGAAAGAAGTTAACAAATGATCAAAAAGGGAAATTATCGTCAAGTACCTTTCTATCTAACACAATTGATAGCCTACCTTTCTGGGTAGCTTGGATTTCTTTCTGGTAGCACCACCACTAATAATAGGAGCTTGTGAAGGAAGGGATTCTTCTCTATCAGCTATATCACCACCCGTTTCATAGTCCTCGTCCTGGTTGCTCGAAGTTGCTCTATTAACAGCACTCAATTTCTTAATTCTCTCTTTCTTAAATTTATCTGGAGATACAAAATCACCAGTAACAACACTAAGAACGAAACGGAGAAAAGTGGCGAAACAAGGGACACGGATTATCTGTTAAACTCTTACCACAAAATTGAATAAGAATATACAGAAAACGACAACAGTCACCCAATGGGGGGTTTTACATCCTAGTTTTAGCATAAAAATGTGAATTTTTCGGGACCAGAATAAATGAGAAGGAAGTAAATTTACCAGAGATGAACTTGTGTCCAGATTGCTTAATTTGTCTAGAGAACCGATTCGCTCCACGCCTCACGTCTCCACTCTTGTCCGTTTCTATCATCTTAATCATCACAAGACTAAAAACATCCGCCTGTCGATAACAGCTTCCACGGCCCAGAATCGATTCATATAAGCCCAACCCAGATCCTTTCTGCTCTCCCCTCTAAATATCAGCTTATTGGCGTTTCTGGATTCTGAAAACTAAGCGAGTAACGAAACAAACAGAGTTACAGAAAGTCAGAAACAATAAAAAAGAGAGCGAGAGAGATTCGCATTTTTTTCTCTTGGGTTAGTTATTAGCGAAATGTAAGGCTGGAGAAAACAGAAAAAGTGGCGTTTGGGTTTCAGTTCGCAGATATCGCTTCACATACATCTCTTTTGGTATTCAAAGTTCAGAGAGTGGAAAGCAAAGAGAGGATCTCTCATCTCTGATAAGAGGTGAAGGTGAAGCGATAGAGAAAAAGAGAGAAAAAGAAAAGCAAAGAAATTTGAGTGAAGGAAAATAAATGAAAAGAAAAATTTAAAGAAAGTAGAAAAGTAATTCGTTCCTCGTGTTTAGAGAATCAGGTTCTTCGTGAAGTAAAGCACATAAAGATACAGAGAGAGAGGAGAAAAAAAAGTGAGAGAGAGAGGAGAAGAATGGGAAAGAAAAAAATGCACGCAAAAGAAATCTCAGCACTCAATAGAGAACGCAAAGCACATACATAAAAGCAGATAAGAAAAAAGAAAAAGCTCTCTCCATCTCTTTCTCTCTTATTTTCAGACCTAAAACCGCCATTGAATGCCAATTCTGAGCCATGGAATCCGAGCTCGAAAACAAGAGAAAGAAAGAAATCAAAAGGAGAAATGTGCAAAGCGAACACTTTCGATTCTTCAAAATTCACATTAAAATTTCCGATTCGGAGCTCTACTTGCCTACTTCCGTTACATCGCTCTCTAAAGCTCACAGACTCCCAAAAGACGGAATATCCGAAGCTTTCGCACAGTAAAAATCCTCTTTAAATGCATCACAAAACGGCCACTTTCTCTCTCTAGCTCTCTCCCTCCCTTTACTCCGCCATTTATACAATCCCAATTCTCACTTCACACCATGTCCAAATTGCTACTCATCCATAGCGAGAGCCGTCTGATTCATCTCGTTACACTTGTCATCCACGTTAGATACTGTCCAGGTCACACCGTATCACAGAGAGAGAGATCCCGACGCTTGTCTATGAATATCTACAGACACCCGAATGAATATTTTCTACTAATTATTTATTAATTTTACAAGAAAAAAAGATTACAAGTGGCCTAGCGTGGATAAAAAAGTTGCATCTTTTTTTTCTGAACAACACTGAAATCTGCGAGCGCGACACTAATTCTAGAAAAAAATTTTGGGTCACGAGGGCGTGGCGAGCAACGTGTAAGACTCGGCGATTATTTGGATTGACGATGGAGTAATTTATACATGTGCGTGTGTGTGTGATGATTTGTATTCTGCGTAAGTCGGCGTGGAAGTGGTTATGTTGTCATACATTCTGCGTGAGTCGTGACTCCGGGCATCTATCCTTGAATGACGAAAACACCCCCGGAACCTGATTTCGCTTTGCGCTGTTGAGCCGGATGAATTGGAAAAATCTTTAGCGTTTCAGGCAGCCAAAGCCATTCAAATAAGGTTGTGGGGTGCACAATAAAAAATAAAAAAATAGTCATTCTTTGCATAAATTCATGTATAATGAGATAATTTGAACCTTCCACGTTCCCACCAGTGGACAGTAATCTTTTATTTATCTCTTTCAATAAACATTCATTAATTAATAAGATAATGTATCTAATCTGAATAGGTAAGATCGATTAAGAGGTAAATCATTTTTTCTTAAATTTTAAAATTGATTTATATGTTTCTAGTTGGAACTCAATATCTCTTAAGACGATAATAATGTAATATTCTTATTTAAAATGTTTATTGAAAATCAAAATTACTTATAATAAACTGTCCGTGGATTAATCAAATTGTAAAATATTTAAGCAGTTTCTTTTCGAATACAAGCTTTAGCATTACTCTAACTAAATCATTAGGCTTTTAACTACTTCAAAAAAAAAAAAAAAAAGACAAAATCTATAAATTTTGAAAAATCTTTCTTTTACTAAAAATATTTAATTTTTTGTGCAGTTTCATAATGTTCCTTCCTAACAATATAAAGTTGGAGTATAGTTGATGTTGAATCTAAAATATCTACTGGTGGATAGATATCTTTAGCAGCCAATAAGATTTGGTTTTCCACCAAATAGCGTCATAAATTTTGATTTATAAGGGATTGTTATTAAATTTTTTTATTTAAAAATTATCCATAATAAATTAATAATATTTTAAAATTATTTTTAATTATAAAAAAATAAAAATTATTTTTCTTCTAATTTTAACTAATTATTTTATTATTATTATTATTATTATTTTGCATAATATAGTATTAATATGTATTAAATTATTAATAAAAATATTTTTTAGAAATGTAATTAAATATTATAATATATAATAATTTTATTTTTTTATTTTTAACTCTTAAATTAACTAATTTTCTTTTTAAAATTTTTAAGAATATAGTAAAATTAATTAATATTTAATAAAAATAAAAATTAATTGTCAAATTAATGTTTGTGATTATTAAATTAAATATAAAAATAAAATGATTACATTATTAATATATAAATTTTAGAGTCAATTTAAATAATTAAATTCTTTTATTTATAAAGTCGATAAATTTTATAAAATATATGACACGTGGCTTAGAAGAATCAGAGTATGACGAGATATCTAACTGATCCCAACCTGGAATGTTGTAATTGGATGATGCAGGTGACCACACGGAGACAGAAAATTGGAAAGTGGGATTCGAATTGGGTTTTAAAAAAGCTTTTTTGAAAAAAATAGAAATTTCAAAAACCAATTATTGTTATCTTTTATAGGACTAGAGCCTAAAGCTAACATATAATTATCACTGTACTCTCTTTTTTATAATTTTCTTCTTACAAAATATAGGTATTCTCCGTTATATTTAAATTAGATTGAATTTTGAATGGGACAAAATACTTTTACGAGGATTTCAATATTCAAACTCAATTAATATCTCACACTAAATTAGAAGAATTTCATATTAATTTATTCACGCTATATTCAATTCTTTCTCATAATATTTAATTATATTGGATAGTTATGATTTAAAATTAGACCGCTTGGTCTCCGAAATTATTAAATGTAACATTATTGTTTGCACATTGTGTCATTATGATATTTTCCATGTATTGCATTTTTTTACCATTTAACAATAATTGTAGCTAACTAGCTATTATTATTTCAGAAAAATCAGATTTCAATAACCCAGTATAAAATTTATTTAAACTGAAATGTACATATAGCTTCCTTTTAATTTTAATTCAAACGGATATGAATTTTTCATAATTTTCAATGCAGTTAATCAATCTGAATTTTTTAATTAAATAATAAAAAAAATTCATCCCATCCACTAGGTAAATTTAACTTAACTCTCTAAAAACTCTACTTAATTGACCTAATCAACTCGAACAAATCGTACCCTTTTTTTTTTCGGTTTGATCAAGTAACAAAAAGTTTCACTCACCCCTAACAAAGCACAATTGGATCTTCAAAGCCCAAGCTATAGTCCACAGAAAGGGCCCAATCTATCTTGGAAAATTTAGCTTATTGACTTTTGGGTCAATCAATTTCGTTGATCAAGACGTAAACACACCCATGAGACGTCTCTTGAATATTAGCGAATCAAGTGTTTAGTTAAGTAAATGTAATACATATATATATATATATATAAATGATATGAAACTTTTCTGTCGTATTCATGTTTCATAGGTTAAGAGGAAACACTGATAGCTTCACAAACGGTGGCAGACACAAGTGGCGTAGGGACATGTATTATAGTTGCCGGAAGTTCCCAGCGGAACACAGTCACAACGGGCACAACATGTCCCACATGCTCTCTTGCACAGCCGTGGCCTCGACGACAGTTGACACCTTGCTGCACAAGCTCCATCACAATTTTCCATACAACCAAATATCAATCAAGCTAATTGAACATTATTAATTAGCCCATCTAACATAAATCATCAAATTATGTAAGTTGGGATCGATACCAATTTTTTGAATAAGGGCAGTTCCTACCATGCTTTTGATGATCTGAGAGTTCACATAAGAGAGATGGAATTATCTTCAGAAAGCATAGAGATGAATGTGATGTAATTAGTACGCTAAACCCAGATAGGAAATGAAGAATTTACCATGGGATCAGAGTGAACAAGGTGGAGAATAATTGCTAAAGGAAGGATGACAAACATAAGAGTCTTGATGATGGCCATTGCTTCAATTAAGACTAATTATTTGCTTGCTTTTGTACTTGTGTATATGAGTCGGTACACAGCTTGAGATAAATGGGACTATATTTATAGGAGAGAAACTAAGTAATAGAAAAAAGGTTGGTGAAACATTCTTGCCATTTTTGCCGATGTAAGTACTCATGTCCGGAAAATATAGATCTAATTATATTTTTATACATATTAAAAAAATTAGTTAAATTAATAATTTTTACTTGTTGTTTTTAAAAAATACTTTTAGTATATTATTATCTAGAAAATAATCATTTGATCTTTTTAATGCAATATTCAAATTAATACAATACCAATTAATTTTAAAAATTATTTAAAATAAAAATTGAAAAAATAAATAGACATTAAGATATATTTAATAAGAGTATATATAAATAAAAATATATTTATACTTAAATAAAATAACTATATTTCAAAAAAGGTAAGTAGCCAACAATCAAAAATAGAAAATGAGTATATTTTTTTCCGGAAAGAGGAGTAATATTTTAAATTTGTATTATGTTAATCACAACAATTAATTTCCTGTTTCTTGTTCTTGTCGAAGAAAACAGTAACGGAGTATGTGGAATTAATATAATAGACTGAGTACTTTCTTTGGGTTTTTAATGTTGTCGTTTAAGCATGGAACATGAGTCCCTGACCTTTTTTACACTTATTTCTTACTTGAATGCGTTTCAACTGACACAATCACGTAAATTTTGGTGTCAATTTCAGGAAATTAGGTAGCAGTAGCTATGCCATGAATAACATGACTAGGTTTATGATGTGAAATGTTTAACACTCCTCAGAATAATTAAGTGATTAATTTGCAAGCCTAAGATAGCAAACTAGCTATAGACACGTTGGCCAAATGGTCAGTTCTACCAAGACTTTGATTGTAGTACAAGCAAACTTATAAATGTCCCAACCCTTAAGTTACGGATCGATCATAGTTTTCAAGGTAACAAATCTTCTTCCATTCACCATGTAGAATTTTCAGAGATGTCGTGTTCTTATAGTTTCACAGCAAGCTAACCCTCCAAATTCTAAGATCCATCCTATATCTTCTTTCTCTTCCAACCACGGTTCTTCACCACCTCCTTTCGGAAAGATTATTTACATTGAAAACCTTTCGTTATCTTGAAACGTTGAGGCACTATGACAGCACTTAACAAAATTTTGGTCCATTGAAGAAGTCTTTATTCCATCTCGGTTCAATTCCCTAGAAAAAAGCTTTGGTTTCATAACGCTCTCTTTTGTTAGAGATTGTCATATAGTACTACAGTATGTCAACACGGTTTCTATAGGTTCCAACAAGCTATGAGGGGAAATATCCTTTTACAACAAGACTTTTCAATCTAAGTCAACTGCAAACTAGACTTACCGAAGGATCAAGCCTCATCAAAAGCCTTTGCCTCAACTAATACTAGCTTCTAACAAGTGTGATCAACGATCTTATGTAGAAATTGCCAGTACCAGAGGTTTCCCTCCTCTTCAACCTTCCGCTAAACCAAACCCCAATTGGATTCAAGGGCGCTTCTCAGGTAACACTGCACCAAAAGCATAGTTATCTTGTTTGATAATTGGGACGTTACGAGAGATTAAAAATATTTTTTCTATCCAAGATTTGCTCCTCAAAGCTGGATATGAGTGTGTTAAAGCATCCCCCATGGGAGGCAACCTAATTCTTCTACACTTTGCTGATATTGCCACTAAACCAAACCCTAATTGAATTCAAGGGTGCTTTTTAGGTAGCACTGCATCAAAAGTATAATTATCTTGTTTGATAATTGGGACGCTACGAGAGATTAAAAATATTTTTTCTATCCAAGATTTGCTCCTCGAAGTTGGATATGAGTGTGTTAAAGCATTCCCATGGGAGGCAACCTAATTCTTCTACATTTTGATGCTCAGTTGTTTGATCCAAAGCTTGTTCCGATGAGACAATTTGTTTGGCTCTGATGCTACGGAGTTCCCATACACCTTTGGTCACATGATTTCTTTAAATGGTTTTCTAAATTCTTTAGTGATTTTGTCTCTCTTGACCCAAACACATTTAGGAAGAATGGCTTCGATATGGCTCGAATTCTCATAAGCACTACTCACAAATTGCCGAATAATGATACATTATATATAGCTCATGATGATCTCAAATTCTCCATTATGGTTGTTGAAGATTATTGTCGAGCATGTTTCAATGATTTTCAAAATGGTCCATGCGAGTCAGAATCTTCTTCAGACAATAGTGAAAATAAACTTTCAGCAGAAAGCTCAGCAACTCCAGCATTTGTTTCATATGAGGATATCGGCACCAGCAACCTTAATCCTAATTCAAGTTTGAATGCTCATTCAAATTTTGAATATGGCAAGTCTTTCCTTCCTAATCTTTCACCTATTTCTATGCAGAAAACTAATCATTTAAATGGGAAAGAAGCATCTGATGGCCATAATTTCTCTACTCAATTTGAAATCACGCAATCAGTGGGTACTCAATATACAAATCCAATAATTAAAGAGCCTACCAATTTTTCCATCAAACCACTAGCTGCACAATCAAAGAAATATGTGGATTTGGATGATTTTCGTGATCTTGGTAACTCTACCCCTAAGAAATCGGTGGCTTTTACGAATGAAGTTCAATGTGAGGATCTTATGTGTAGCAATCACAGTGATTTAACCGAGAAAGTAGGTTGCTCCAATTCACAATCACCTAGTAATTATCAAGCAGTTTTTCGGGAAACATAGATGCTTTCAAACTGGAAGTTCATTGGGAAATAACCTATCCCAGATTTTTCGGTGGCTTTAATCTCAATTACATTTTCTTCTCCCATGGATCTGGAAACCCGCACATGCTACCCTTTGCAATCAGAGATTTATGGTAAGTCCCATCCATGTGAAAATGCGATTGGCCCATCTATTGAGGCTGCAGACCCATCTTCGGCTTCGTTAAGCCCAGTTTCACAAGGCTTGGCTCCACTTCATCAAGTCCTAGTATCAAATTTAGTTCTTCTAAGGCCTCTGCTAATAATGGCCCTAACTCAGCTGAAGGCCCAACAGAAACTTTTTAAAGCCCTAAGTCCATGAACCTGGCCTCTTTTTCCCCTTCTTCACCTAATGCTACTTCGTTTCCCAAGCTTGCGGTGGATTGCTCAAAATCTGTGTCCAGGTTCAAATCTTTTGATGATTTATTAAAAAAAAAATTAAATATTAAAGGTAAAACGAAATTAAAATCTAAAAAAAAAGAATTACTTTCCGTTTGAAGACGCTCAGATAATGATATCGCTCAAAATAACAAAAAATTTCTTGGTCTGTCCATAAGTATATATCTCTCTAAAGCAGGATGAACTCTTTATATAAGAAAGAAATTAGATTTTTAATCAAATACGTGGCAACAATTGTTCCCGTTGACCTAATTAAGCTAGATGATCAGCGTTGGATGATAGCTTTTTAATTTTTCGCTTGCGTATTTGAATCTTGATTTTTTTTGTTCTATTCCTCTGATAGCTCGGTCATCTTGTCGAGAAATTTTTTTTATTACCTTAATATTTGATTAAGATAGTTTTTCCTCTTAATTTTTAATAAAACTCATTATGCTTATATAAAAAAAAAAATCCTAACCCTTCATTTGTGATATTTTTATTTCTAACATTTTACACACACACACATATATATATATATATATATATATGCACACTATTTAAGAGGCACTTGCTTTAGAGTTTAGACGAAGAAAGTCTTTCAAGGACACTTGCGTCTATCGCCGTGAGTAGTCAAGGTGGCGTAGCAACGGCAGGCCTCATGGTTGCCGGAAGTTCCTGGAGGAACACAGTTACAGCGCGCGCAACATGTCCCACATGCCCTGCGGCACATACGTTGTCTAGAAGCTAACTGGCACCTGGCAACGCACGCCCTATCACAATCTATAAACAAAAACCAAAGCAATTTTTCAGAATTATACTTTGGTATTTACCTTTAAATTAAAAGAAAATTCCTTAACAGAAAGCATATAATTTAAGCATCGGAGTGTAAATCTCGAAAAATTAATGGAGGCTTAATTTGCATCCTCGTTGATGATAATTTCATATATACATATATGTATGTACCAATTTTTCCCACTTGCATTTCTACACTCTTGTTCACCTGATACCAAGAGAAAGGATCATACAAATAAAATATATATTAAGGCAAAAAAAGAAAACAACTGATGCTTCGATATATAACGATAAGAAGGCAGAAACATCACCGTCTGATCAGATTTAGCAAGATGGAGAAGTAGAAGATAGATAAAAACCGAAGCAATCACTAGCTTGGAGTTGGAGATGGCCATCACTGTGATTAATTAGTTATCTAAATCAAATATGAAAGAAATGTAATGGGTTCAGTAATACTGTATTTATATCAAAATTCAAGACTGGTGCATGCAATGAGAGACAGTAGAGAAAGAGAAGAGGACAATCTCATGGATAACACGTGGAGATGAAGGAGACAGTGGCATGTGAATGCTAGAGATTTGTCAAGAGCATATGAGGAGGCTGGCGATAACTTTAATATAAGAAAACGCCAATACCTATGTATGCCAGAGAAATGTTGGTGATTTAGGATTACGTCATTTCTTCTATCTCTGTTGATCAACAATTTGACTACTGCAAAGAGATTCCGAGAAGGAACAGTGGTGCACTTTGATATGATTTCTACAGTTATACTCCTTTATTGCATATTATCAGCCTCAGCCCGTATATATTTATTTAAGGGAATTTTATAAAAATAACAAAAAATTGGTATTTTTTGCATTTTTATTATAGCTGAAATTTTTTTCAATTTTACCTAAAACTAACTTTCTAAAATTATAACAGTATCTAAATATTAAAATCACCCAAAAATATGTCTAGAAGATATATTTGCAGGATACTTTTGGTATACATTGGACATATCTTGGTTCAATTTTCACTAATAAAGAACAAAAAAAAACCAAAACAAGAAAAAATGATCATTAAAGAAGAAGAATAGAATTTCATCAAAATTAAAAACATCACAAATTCTCAATACAAAAAGTTTGATATATCTTTCGGAATATATTCGAGATATCTTAGGTATATCTTGGGAATATCTCAAGTATACCTTGAGGATACTTTAGGTATATCTTGGAAAATCTCAGGGAATTCCCTGAAAGGAATTTCAGATGATATATCTCCAGTATACCTTTGGTATACCTTGGATATATCTTGGTTCAATTTTTACTCCAAAAAAAAGAAGAAAAAGAAGAATTGAATCATTAAAGAAGAGGAATAATAAGAATTGAATTAAATCCAAATTTAAAGCATAAAAAATTTTCAAACTAACAATTTTCAATTCATTGTTGAACATTGAGTATGTCTTTCGGAATACCTTGGGTATACAATAGGAACACTTGCAGTATAACTTGAGAATTTCTTAAGAATTCTCTGAGAATATCTTAGGTATGCTTTAAGAATACTTCTGGTATATCTTAATAATACCTTGAGAATAAATCAAATAACACAATAAAATATGGTATGTGATAGAAGAAAAATAAATTAGGAAGAAATCATGATTGCTTACGAAAGCTTAGGACATCACTTTATTTCCAACAAACTAAGACAGAGAAATTAGGGTAGCCATTACACTTTGTCTTCATCTTTGTAGTTTGCATCAGTGGTTGAATTGCAACATTCATATATATAGAAACAGTGGCATGCACTTCAATTGAGCGCAATTCTTGATTTCCAACCTCCAAATGTGTTTATGGATGTCGATCTCTGTTCTTTTCCAATGTTTGCGGCCATTGTTGATGTCGATCTTTCTTCGTGCATTCATCCACAAATCAAGTGATGCAAAAATGAACAACTTACTGCATATGAATCAATTGCAGAAATGGCGAGGAAGGAAAATGAAAGCAAACTCGATTATTTACAAAAATTGAAAAAGTTTTCGATACTAATGAAAAAGAAAAATTTTGCTTCTATTTCTTAAAAATAAAGTTAAAAGAAGGTGTTTAGCGAAATTTTATCTTTATTTAATAGGAAAAAGAGAGAGAGAGAGAGACTAGGAACAAGGATGGGCCATTCCTATCATTATTGAGAAATGGATCTTTAAAAGTATAAAGTCAAGGGCAATGGTGTAATACCCCTGCATATAATTAGGAGATCCTTCCCAATTATATAGAAAAATATTACAATGTATAAGAGTTTAAAACTGATTCTTATAAAACAACTTTGCACTATGACCATGATAACTTAAAGAAAAACAGTTTATAAAACATGTGTCAACATTAAGTATCATAATATAAAAATTAAGGTCTACACATGCCCAAAATATTTACAAAATTCATTAAAAATATAGTTTTTATATGAATTAAGGATAGACAAAAGCAGTCTCAGCCCAAAAAAAAAAAAACAAAATAAGGTTGTATCACTCACCCCAACAACATATCTTTCACTTTCTCTCTCTGTGGGCTTCTTCTATTATCAGCAACTACTATCTACACCTACGTGTAAAATAATCACACGCTAAGCACAACATGCTTAGCGGTATATAACAACATATAGCTTTAATTGACATATATACATGAACATTATACACATTTTTACATGTATGCATGCCAAAGTGAAATATCTCAAATATTATTTCATTTCATCACACACACACACACACATATATATATATCACTTATCACAATCATATATCATATGCAGCCATAATTCAACTCAACACTTACCTTAGTCTCAAATGCCAAGATTTGTACCCTTATTTACTTAACCAGACTAAAATGGACATGAGACACTACAGCTACTCAGAGCCTTTCAGAATCTCCGCCTGATAAAGATAAAACTCAAGTATCTAAGGGTGCCGCTTCGGGCATAATCCCTTGATGTATGGGTCTTATTCCTATGATAGCCAACTCCGGACCTAAAATGGTACCAAGATTCCCTCAATGACATGTCATCTTATCCTAACTCTAGTTTTAGTTAGAGTAATTTGGACATTTTTCTTCCTTTTCATTGTTAACCAAAAGCAAGTTTATGCAAATTATTTTTGTACCATAAGAACATGAATATAACATTTAATATCAAATTCTCAATTGTCATAACAATACCAAATTTCATCATCATGTATTTAAGCATTTAAGTTGTTCATATGTCAATAAGTATCTCAACCTCCAAAAGCACGTGATGACATACTTCATTCATACATGATTGCTACAATAAGAATCACTTCACAAGCACCCTATGGTTCATCTAGGTGGAACCGACCTACAACATTCATAATCATCCATAATACATTCCATATATAGCATATTCATCATTTTCAACTTATAGGTTCATTGATCAAAACATACGGATTCATCATTTATATGCTACAGGTTCATCATAATTAATTCATGCAATCATCAGCATCAAATATTCAATTAAACTCAAATATGGTTATGTACATACCTAATTGGAGCAACCAAATAAAACAACAAGGTTTAAAGTTGGCTTAATCCTTTTAGTGGTTGTTCCCACCCTCTACTTCACTTTCTTTAATGATCATAACCATGTATTAATATCTAAAGCCACGATTAGGCTACATAATCATAAAACTTTATATTTTCATTGCTACTTCTGCACTTGTTCTGTTTATGGTCTCTTTTTAAGTTAGTGTTTAGCAAAATTAAATTTATCATTCTTCTATAAAGTTATAGTGCTATGTTTAACCTTTCGGTAGGCTCTTTTTTCACTTAAATTAGAATTCTATAGATGAAGTTATAAGCAAATTATTGGAGATTGTTCAATCAAAAGATATAGTAGGTAGTTTCAAAATCTGATTTTGATTTATGTTTTCGACCTAATTCCGAACATTCATAGTCTTCATTAAAGTTATAACTCTATATGTAAACTTTGCATAGAATTTTTACCACTTAAATCCGACTTCAATATCAAAAGTTACAGTTAATTTAGTAGGGAATGTTCACTTATAACTATACTGTCACTATAGGTAGATTCCATACACTGTTATGATTATAGTTTTACACATAAAAATATACAGATTTTCACATTAAAATCTCATGAAAGATGTAATTCCAGATATTAGCTTTGTAACCCAACTTAAAACACCTTCAAAAGTTTCTCAGAGAAAAAGTTATGACTAAATTATTATTACTATTCAGACATTCTAGATAGTTCACAATCTCAAATTACATAAATATTTTGGACCGAATTTGATAAATTTTAGGAAAATTTTCTTCATAAAAGTTTTAGGCCCAGATGTTAAGTTTGGTTTGGTTTTAAAATCAAGAAATTATGAAATATATAACTCAAGATACAAGAAAAAAAAATACAAATTGCTTCACTTAAAATGGAACTACTAGCCTAGAGACAGTTTCTACACCGGATTGCAATCCATTTTTCATATGGCTACTGACCTAATTTCACTTTTTATCTTTATAATAAATTTAGGTATATATCTAAAAGAATCACAGAAACTGAAATCACTTCAATCCAAATTATACAACAAAAGTTATAGCCATATGAACATTACATGTTCCAGATGCAACTTCAGAACTTAAATTAAGTTTTTTTTTTCTACCATCTATATACCTTGAATTGCACATGCAATGTCATCTTCATTACTTTCCTAACTTGCTTCACTCTTCCATGAAGACTCCTTTCATATGCAAACTCATCTTCTTCATTGTGACTTACCAAAATTCAAGTGGCTTCCCCTCAAATTAACGCATCAAGGCAACTTTGTGTCTTCAAGATTCTATCATCATGAGTTTCTTTGTGTTTATTTACCATGGAGGATAAGAGAATAAAGAGAGGGAGTGGAGGAGAAAATTCGGCCAGACCAAAGAAAAAGAAGAAAATGGGTAAGAAATGAGTCTTTAAAGCCTTTTTATACTCAATTTAAAATTTGATCAAAATGCATGTGTCACATAACAAAAAAAAAACTATCTTTTAGTTTTTAGTTGTCTTTATTTATTTAATCAACCCAAAGTATCTACTGAAGCTCTCATCAATTCCTTTTATTAAAATTGTCTCCTCCAAAATGTCAATTTCTATAATTTCAACCCCTTTCACTAACAATATTCTATTATTGAATACATCAATATTCACATAATAACCTATTTTCTGTATTGATGTTTTTAGTTTAATAATTCTCATTCCATAGAGAATTATATATATATAGTTTAGTTCACCTTTCGAAAGAATTTCAAAACTTACACGTAGATTAGTTTCTAGATTGGCAGGTGTGACAAATGGGCTTGAGCTGAATGCTTCAATCTTGTGAATGAAATTAACAGTGAAATGTTATACAAAAATTTTAACTCATAATTTGTTTGGTCATCATAAATCGAAGACAATCAAGAATAAGCAAATTGTTTTAACAAGGCATATCAGTTATTATCCATCGCATGATCAATGAAAAGAGATAGAGAAGAGTTTGAAGATCCATCGTCCATCAAGGCCTTCTTACTCTTTTCACTCATTTGTTTTACTTTATTCCTTATTTTAGTACCATGTTCCATCACACACCTTATTCCTCTCTCTATGTCTTCAGCTTTCACTACTATTCCACTATCCCTCATATAATCCATCTTAATCTCCACTCCTAATTCTAATTCTTTAACTAATTCAAAGGCATTCAGCTGCTGCTCTGAGTATAATGGCCACGTGGCAATTGGAATACCAAACCATAGGCTCTCCAGTATGGAATTCCACCCACAGTGCGAAACAAAGCCACCAATTGCAGTGTGTGCCAAGATTGCAGTTTGCGGAGCCCATCCCACAACCTTTCCAATGTGAGCCGTTCGATCCATGAACCCTGTGGGTAACACTTCCCCGGGATTCTCATAATCGGATGGGTAGTCGAACATCTTATCCTTCGGTGGAGGACGGCGTAGAGACCACAAAAATCGGTGCCCACTATGCTCTAGAGCACAGGCAATCTCATTCACTTGATCCTCACCGAAACTTCCGTTGCTCCCAAAGCACAGGAATATTACTGATGATGATGGCTGATCATCAAGCCAATCAAGTATCTGCTTTTCTCTATTACAGCTGTGATTGGTTGATGGCAAATTCAAAATGGGTCCCACAGAATAAACAGGAGGATTTTTACCTTCAGAAAGAGAGATAAAAGCATGAGATTCGAGCTCCATAAATGAATTTACTATAATACCTTTAGCTTCTCTGGACCTTCTTGTGTGGCCGAAGAGAGAAGGGATCCAATCCTTAACGGACAGCGCAAACGGCATAATCCTAGCCGGAACTGGTTTGGCAAAAGTTGGAACCACCAACTCGGCGTCGCCGGAATCCATTAATTGAGAAGGATCGAACTTCTGTTCATCATAAATAAGCTGCAAATGTAACAAAAAAACCAAGAAAAGCAGCATTTGTAGTAGAGAAAATATAAGAAGGTACACCAAATTCGTTGCCGACATCAATAATAGAGGTACAGTACATATCAAGAACAAATCCAGCGAGAGGCAAATCGGAGATAGAGGTGAGATTGGAAACTGCATCTTTGATTTGACCTTTATGATTTTCCATGAAATCGAGATTGACTATGTCAGAATCGAGCATAGGTACGGTGACGAACTGGAAACGATCTGTCGTAGCGAGGGTATCAGCATAGTTGGTGAGCTTAGAATCAGCAGGTCGCTTCACAACAATCACTTTGATGGAGAGTCGATCATCTCTGTTGAGGAGATGCTTTGCTGCTTCAACTGTCGATGCCAAATGGCCGACAGTTGGCCAGGGAACAAATACAAGCCAGCCTTTCTTCATCAATAATTAGCCTCTTTTCCGAGCTGAGCTACAATGGTGGATCAGTTGGTACTCGGTAGCGCTGTAATAGAAAATGAAGGAACTAGCAAGATGCCAAGATCTGTTTAACAGCCTCCCGATTTATTTGCCCATGTCTTTGCAGAAAGGATAGTAAAAAAATAAAAATAATCTTGGGGGCCAAGCATTAAAAGATAAATTAATAATTAATTAATTAAAAAGAAAAATAATATTGGAGGCCAAGCCTGAAACTTCTATCAAGATTTTTCATTTTCAAACCATTGCAATCTTGTAGTAGACCTTCATTCGGGAAAAAAAACAAGAGAAAATTATTTTTATCTCATTCTCTAAAAATTACTGCCAACTTCCATCATCACTCAAACAACTTTCAATCATCATAAAATATTTAATTAAGTATAAACAACGAAAATAGACGTATCATACTACTACGTTACATATTATTTCGAATAAAAAAAGTCATATATTTTGATTTTTAGGTATATCAATTGATAATATATCACATTTTTATTTAAAATGATATGTAATATAAGATAATATATGTATTTCTGGAGACCATAACAGACGAATTCTATTGTAAAATATTATTTTAAAATAAAATTATAAAAATATGGTAATAAATTATTTTAGTATTATTTTCATACAAATGCCTTTTGGTAAAGAATTTCATTTTACCCTCTCTAATTAAGGCTTGTTCCGTTTTTTTAATGGAGAGATCAAGTTTTATGTATGATTGGGAAATTGAATAGGAGGCTCTTTGCGGGATTTTATAAACAGGAAAGATTATTTCTCGGATTATTTTATCAGGAGGCATTTATGACATCTTACTATTTTATTGGCTTAGATGTGTTAAAATTCTTAACAATTAAGAGGAAATTATAGTGGGCCTTGGGCATGAGTCTTGAGAAATGGCCCTTTGCGGGTTCATAGTCGTGGACAATGGGCTTAAACCAAATACTGCAAGATGTCATTACCTACTCACAAATTATACTATGCATCATGGTCTATAGAGTATTATGAACTAAAAATGTATGTAAAAAATAATAAAAATATAATGATTAGAAGGCTCCAAACTAATGAATTTTTTTCAATAAATTAATAAACATTTATTTAATGAAAAATAATTGATATTTACAAAAATGTCACGGTATGATTAAACTGTGTAAGTTTGATTTATTTACAAAAGTATCACTGCCTCTTACACGTGTGATAAGTTTGATCCATAATGGTATATGGATTAGGGTTCAGCATATAACAATTGTAACATACTTTTATTTTGCTATGCAAGTGAATAAATAATCTCGAAGCTAAAGTCTCCGATTAGAGCACGTAATCTTCAAATTTGATTACAAACAGCAGAAATGGGTACAGAAACGAAAAATAGAAGGGAAAATAACACTGATTTATACATGATAAAACAGCAAAATTTTCAACATTACATGATTTTTTCTAAAATTTTATTTTATGATATTAACACACCAAAAGTTACAAGAGATAATTAACTTGTTAATGAAATTCAAGGGCACTTGGGGTGGTCAAGCTAGCGTAGTAAGGGCAGACCTCATTTATTATGGAACGGTAGGAGTAAATTATTAATTATGTAGAACAAGATGAGGCCATATGTACCCCATCCGTTATATTTGAACTGTTATTTTATGTTATTTCATTATAATTAAAAAGTCTTTAATCAGTCTTAAATTTAAATTTAGAAGAAAATAAGTAGTTAAAATTAAATTATTCTTAATTTTGAATGATTTAAAATTATTGAAAAAGACAAATAATAAAAAATAATAGTTATTTAATTTAAGACTACAATAAATGACTTCATATTTTAAATAACTTTAAAAATAAAATTGGAAAAAAAATTCAAAATTTATTGATTATATAAAAGTGTTATATTTTCTATAAAATAACAATTAAAATGAAACAGATAATATATATATATATATATATATATATATATATATAGAGGGTGTTTAGCATTGAGTTTCTGAAAATTGATTTTAGAATTTTTTTATAATTTTTTTAAATTTTGAAAACTGTTTTTAAATAAAAACAGATAAATATATATATTTTTTTCTAAATACATGTTTAAAAAAATCAGTTTACAAATATTTTTAAAATTAGTCAATTAAATAAAAAATATTTAAAATTTACTTTTAGAACACTTAAGCAATTCTCAACACACTCATACACGCTATAGAAAAAACATTGATATTCTTTTCAATTATTAAAGATAAAAAATAATTATGAAAGGCAAAGTGTCAAGGATGTGCATGCATAATGAGCAACGGGACCACGCACGAATATATATATATATATATATATATATATATATATATTTATTTATTTATTTATTTGAGGAAACAACAAAAAAACCAAAAGAAGATTACATCACAACTCTTCTGCTAAAAGAGGCTCCACTGGCAACTCCCAGTAAAATCAAATCAGCACCTGGTGAAGAATTTGCATGCCATACGAAATGCGTATCCAGGTTAAAGGCAAGATTTGCCATAAAATCAGCTAACATATAAACATGAGAGGTCCGCATCACCCAATTCTGACATAGGAGAGCTCTAATGCGGGGCCATGCACGATTTTTGTTTATCACTGTAACGAATTTCTTACCTAAATTCTATTCATAATAATACAAGTTAATAATAAAAATATTATATAAAAGTTTTGGTAGTATCTATAAATAGATTTCCTTCTTTTTTGGATATTTTATCTAATTTAATATTTCCTTTGAATTTTAATTGATTATAAAATTTAATTCAAAATTAACTGTAAAATCACAATAAAAATTTATGGTAGGTAAGAATTTATTAAAAAAAAAAAAATGAACCTCATCCATTTTTAAAACATTACAAACTAATAGAATTGGATAACTATAAATCTATGGGCAAGACTGAAAGACTGCAGTCTGCATAGTTCTGAGATTGTGTGAGATGTTAATTGTTTAAGTCTTTGAGAGAGTTAAAGACCAAGGATGTATCATAAATTGGAAGCAGATAAAAATTGCCACAGGAAACTACCTCCATGAGGAAAATTAATTCTGAATCCATCATGCATATATATATGCATGATGGATTCAGAATTAA